>APFE031237539.1:110954-242202 GCA_000404065.3 Pinus taeda
ATCCTGATCATGTACTATTGCGGAAAACATACACAATACATAAGCTCCTCTACGTTGATCATCAATATAGCAGCATCAATAACAATAAAACATCAAGAGCATTCGCACATTAACACAATATGTATCCTGGGGAAAGCATCTCGCTAAAAACCCCAACTATCTGTATATTAATGATTGAGTCATGTAACATTACACAACATAATACTTCTCACAAGTATCTCCACCTCTGTTACACACAATACAACTCAGATCTGAATCTATCACTGGCTCAAAATCGCCTTCGCTGCTTGCCTGCCTCCACTGCTCAATACCTGCTCAAGAACTGATGATAATTCCAAGGCAACCACGTATTTACTTGGCTAAATCACGTGAGCACAAGCTACAATGTGGGCAAATACATGAGCAAACTCATTGGCATACTCAATCCCTTGATTGTGCAAGATCTGATGCACAACTATAGTCACAACTGATAGCAATCTGATTCTCTAACACCTGTCCCTGCTGAACTGAACATGCACTGACATGCAACTGAGTTAACTGATGTATTCATTAGTTGTATTATGAGTTAATAACTTGTGAATTAATTAATAACTAATTCACCCAACTCATCTCTAGTCTATTTGCCAGTTAGACTAAATACAACCAGTTTAACAAAGCTAAACTGAACACAACTCCATCAACTGCACCTCCAGTCCACTAAACTCAACTCACTTGAGTTCTAACTGAAGTCCTGCATGCAAATATTAGTCATCCCATAGGTAACCACGTATTTCCTTCTGGGATCTGCATGTACCACATCCGTAGCTCATCCTGAAGTGCTCCAAGAGAATAAGACAAAGTTTATAGTCTAAATATTATTATGAGCTAATAATATTTGACTGTTCTATATTTAGACTGAGCAGTCACTCCGCTGTGGTGTCACTCCGCTGTGGTCTAAAAATACAAGTCCATCTATTTTTTCCAACTTGATCAATCATCCATAAATAGCAACCTGCAATCCATAGACATGATCCATAGTCTAAAAATAGACTTGCGCCAAAAATAGCCTGCGGACCCACTTAGTGAAGGGGACTCTTTTCACTAAGCTCCATCATCTTGTTGCAATCTCAACACTAACTCCTTCACCAGGGCAAGTGGCTCACCAGGGAAAATGTTCAGTAGAAGTTTCCTCATCTCATGGAGGAACTCAATGCAATGGGCACCATTATTTCCTAAGCAGGGAGGAATGATCCAAGTGGATATTGGTGGCCACCTGCCAAATCCACTTGGACCCCCAACATTGTTTCTTTCATCTTTTCATTTTCCTTGATTGTAGCACAGTTTACTATTTTTAGCATTTTTTTGGGTCGTGAACTTTCAGAGTTGTTTTTAGGCCATAAGCAATGTTTTTGGGAAATCTAGGAGCATCATGGGTCCATGGACCCATGTTTCTCTTCTGAAAGTTGTATTTGTCGGATAGATCTTTCTAACAAGATATTATGTGCGTCAAACACAGATCGTATGCCAAAGTTACGACCCCGAGAAGTTGATGTATCAATTTACCCAAACAGGGCCCATAGTTTGGCATTTCAACTTCTAGGGTTAGGTTTTGGATGTTTAGGTTTTTCCATTGTTTCTCAACAATAAATTTGGTCTTGAAGCCTCATTGTAACACGATTCAGAGGCATGTAGCCACCACATCTCTTCTCAAAGATAAGCTACCATCGCCCTAGCTAGTTTATTTCCATTTTTTATTTGTAAGCATATTTCAGTATTTTACAGTAATGAAATGAAGTATTATTTTTGCTCCATTTCTATATGTATGGTTATATCTGTAATTTTTTGTGTTCTTATTTAAATTTGGATCACCCGCCATCACAAAATTTTCTAAAAAAATAGATGATTTTAAATTGTATATATCTCCCTCACCTTAACATTGATTTGGCTTATTTGTTTTTTGAATTTGGTTATTTTTTGCAAGGAATTCAGATCTTCAATTTTTTTTTTTCACAAAATTTTTCTTATCTGCTTCGCAAACTTGCTGCCCAAAAAATTCCTGCTCTGATACCATGTGGATTTTTACTTGTATATTCAACAGCTTATGTGACATGCTAAAACATAAGATCGTGATTATTACATGCATGACTTATTTTTGAGTGAATGATCATTTATTCGTTTGATCACTCGATGTGAACAAAATCCAATTTAATTCACTTAACCACTCACTAGTTCCTTCAACAGTTAGAACTAGTTTAACTGAATTTAACTTAGTTAAACTTAATTAAATAATTACAAGTCAATAAGTACTCAACCTGAGCCCCTAAAATTTAGGGATCGCTCTACATGAATCTATATAGACTCCCAACTCAAATTTACTGAGCCAACTAAGTAAACTTAACTTAGTTAATTGTTACAAGTTCCTATGAAAATAAAATTACAATTTAATTCGAGGACAAATTAAATTAGGATTTTCTTGATGTTATTTTTAACATTTCTTGTTCCTATTTTCAACATGTGGAAGCTAGTGGGTAATGTAATATGGGGATGAAGCTCGTTTCATGTATAAGGGCAGTTTAAGGTAAGAGTATGATAATCAATTGGATTGGTTACTCTATTGAGATAAATGGATAGTGATAATACATATATGAGAGCAGTAACATAAAATTTAAAGTGAATGGATCTAAGGCATCAAATGCCTTAGCTATGTTGGGAACTATTGTTCTCCATGTTGTGCATGTTGTGCATAGATAAATGGATTTATCTTAACCTAGACATTTTTCTATTTGGCAATTACTTTGTGATCATGATTATGTTGGTGTCTATATATGTATACATGTACGTATGTATGTCATTGTCTGACAGGGTCGTTAGAAATCATTATTAATTAATGATAATGTTTATATGTATATATGTATGTATATATGTCCTTTTATAACAATATCATGATTGTTTTATGTTATGGTCGATATGTATGTATGTATGTATGTATGTATGTATCTGTTAGAGTGCTATAGTGATAGGATTCATAATTTTGAATTGGTTGAGGTTAAGTCATGTAGTATTGTACATATATTTGCTTTCTACAAATGTTCTCCATATTAAACTTAAAAAATGTAAAGAGGGCATGTCCTAAAATAAATATCAAAGGACAAAAAGAATAAGAAAAGATCAAAAAAACATTAAAAAAATGAAAAAATATGAACCCCAAACAAAAACAGATCATGAAAGTGTATAAGTCCAAGTTCCACTACTTTTTACTTTACTGTCTTAAATAATGGTTGTGTGCAGCTTGTCATACATGCCACAACCCATGATAGTCAAATTGTTTAGTCTTGAGTACTTCATACTTTGAATTTCATGTTTATAGCTAGGGAATAAAGATCTGGCCAAATAGTTTAATCTTTGGTAGATTAGTAGATAGGTAGAGAAATAAAAGGAGCTCATCAGTTTAATCTGAGCCCTTGGAAGATATAAGGTTAGAAGTAGATAGTTTGTTTCATAAAATAAAAAGGAATGAAAAGGGTTTTCTAGCTTAAGTGCACCCAAAAGTGAATAAAAAATGTTAAGGTAAGTAAAAGGGTAAGTAGAAGAAAGGTTGTAGAAATACAAGCTATTTGAGGCATAAGTGCATCTATCATGTTTAACTGTGTGCTTTAGTGTGCATGAGCATTTGTGAAAGAAAAAGGATGCTCATAACCTAATTTGCCTAACTTTCTCGCATTTCATTTCACCCCCACTATATACTTACTAATTTCCCTGTTACCCCTTAATGGCTTGTGAAGACACCATTTCCCTTCATTTTGACTCCTACCCCTTGGCTTCACACCTGCCCTAGCCAATTTACCTTCTAAATTTATCCCCCTTCCAAAAAATCCCTTTCCCCTAGTGTGAAACCCTTTTCCCCTTGGAGAAATCACTTTCGCTTTGATTCATCCCACTAAAAACCCTAAAACACTCACAAAAACCCTTTATCCTAACAATTATGCCCCCCTCGCCTTACTTTATTAATCCCAAAAATTCACTTTTACCTGTTATATTCCACAAACCCGCATTACTTTATTAACCACACAATTATACATTGATTAATTACATTTAAAGTGTATATAATTTCATGGGCCTCGGTAACTTCCATTCCCATCTCCTACCATGCATCTCCACCATGCGATGGACATTGGATCTTGCACCCCCAGATCCTACTTCCCTCACCCATATTGTACCCGCTCATTGCCCAACCTTTACTAGCTTGAAAGCTCGCGATGTGTGTAGTATTGATCAAGCTCCCTTGGGTTACATGGCGACACCGTGCTAAGTCGCATGCTCTCAGGAAAATGCCGCCTGACCCCCAAAAGTGGTGTGACATCCCCAAAATACTGCCTCTCCACCATATAGCAAAACCATCACTATTCATAAAAACATTTTCCCTACCATTTTCTAACCATTCACATTTAAAAGCCCGTAGACCCCCATTTTCACTCTTTTCACACATTTTCTCTACGAAACAGTTATAAGCCCTCCTGGGCTCCCAAGATTTTGTGACCAATTCAGACTACCAATTGTAGCCCAAAGAAGCTCCAGACACCAATTTCAGCCTTCCACAACACACCTTAAGCCACAAAAACTTCTACAACCGCCATTTAAAGACTTGTTTGCAACCCTGACAATAATTTCTAGGTATTTCGACATAAAACTAGAACAACCCTCTAAATTTAAAATGTACAGTAAAATTCATGAAAAAATTGATTTAATTTAATTGAATTCCCTTAAATTGTGACTATTCCCTCTCCTAAAATACCAAAACTCCTACTTGCAAACTGCTAATACCCGATCCCTGTACAAGAGTTGCAAAGACTTCATTTTTGCAAGCTATGTAAGCCCAATTCACTTATTTTACCACAAAGATGGTTGCCCAAACCTCTCTAGATGTCAGACTAGTGACAACCCCTCATTTAGACATTAACCACTTGGCCCTGGCACATAGGGATTTCTAGATTAAATACACAGCCACTTGAGCCTACCTTCTGAGAATTCACTGTTGGGCTAAGGATAGGTTCCTAAACCATGTTGATGATATAAACCTTTGGGAATCCAATTTTCCCAAATATACATTCCCAAAAGTCCACCCATTCCTAGACATAGTACATTTTTTTCATGTTTGTTGTGTCTATGCCATAGGGCTATTAAGGCACCAAACCATGAGATATTATTCACCATCATCGTTGAATCCATCAACTAGATGCTGTAAATCTAGCCTAGTCCTAATCTAACCCTTTTGTCCATTGGACACCTGTTGGACCTATACATCACACTAGACCCAGTTAAAATCAAACAAATATTCCATAATTTCATTAGTGAGGACAAACATACTCCTACAGACATTCAACCCTATGTTGCCACTATCTTCTCAGAGTCTGGCAAGAGAATAATCACCATTCTCTCATGCATCCTAGGATGCACATCAGACGAGTTTGTGGATGAGTTCATCATGAACTTCTTCATTTTCACTCCAGGAAAGCCTCCTCCCATTAGGTATAATTATGCCCTGTTCATTGCAAATTGAATGCATGAACAACTCACTAAACTACCCACTGAAATAGTTTTCAAATATTATTGAGTGTTGTTTCATATGTTCCTATATTACCATATAGATAAGTTCCCTTTGAAGATCCATAAACTAGGGACCAAGGGAAAAGAAAGATCAGTCATATAATGGACACCCTTGGTCCACAAGTTTTCCACCTCATTCACCTACAAAGAATTTATAGACTCTTTTATATACCCAATTATGAACATGTTGACCTGTAAGCCTCAACCTAGAATCAACCTAGAGATTAAAAGAGTACTACAATTAGCTAAGAACAACAAGGTGGGAGATTGGTAGTTGTACCAAAACCACACAGAGATCAATATTTATGGTTGTGAGCTGGCTCCCTAAAAATTGCCCAAATACCTCCCTATGAGGATATTTTCTCTCGAGTACTTCGGGAAAATCATCAACTCTAATGATATTAACTTCCTAACTTATAGGAATAAAACTTAGTTCAAAGTGAAGAACGAGACGGCCCATTTATTTTCAACAATAGAGAAGTTGCACCAGAGGTCGATAGGTTACTTCAACAAATGAACTTCAAAAATAGTTTCACCTCACACTATGACCCTCATGGGGTCATAAACAAACTCAGACTCAAGGTTAAGTTGGCAGCATATATTCACCACCCAAGGCCTGAAATTTAATAGTTTGCTAACTAGGATGAGTGGGTGGAGAACACTGGGATTGACATGGAAAGCACTGTTGTGGACATAAAGAATACACTTATTGATTTGGAGAGACAATTTGATCATAACTATTTCATGTAGTTTCCAAAGTAAGGAGGGCCAATGAACACCCCCCCTATCATATAAAATCCACTAAATAAGGAGAAGGATCCTAAGAGGAGCATAGATGAGGCATCTAGCTCTACCATGGAGACCATTGATGAGTTGATTGAGCCAAGAAAGAGGCCAAATATGAATCCTACCCTTGAATAGGAGGATAACATTGCATCGGAAGAAATAATTGACACTAAGGCAATGGGATAGAAAGGAAAAGAATGAGCAGCATTAGAGGAAGCACAACAACCTTCAACATCCAACACATAGTTCACGGATAGACATCCAAGTATAGAGATATCTTCCTATGCCAGGCCAGCTAACAAGGAAAAAGACATTAATGACAGATTTAAAGAAATAAAAAATTAGGAATCAGAGACTGAAGACAGAGACATATTCCCAATATCTCAAGCTCACTCCCTAAACTAGACCAGACTAATGTCAGCATTTGAAATCAAAGAAGGAAAAATGCAAGTCTCATTCCTACAACCCACTGTACAACAACCAAAAACCTCAGTAGACTACAAGAGGAAAAATTTTGACGTCTTAGCCAGGGATGTTCATCCCATTGATCAGATAAAATTTCAAAAGCAGGCTGGAGAAATGATATACTCCACCCTCACAGTAAAGGCCATGGCTTCTTATAAATTTTAGGATTTATTAGAAAATATAACAACTCAATTCAAGCTGGAGACAACCTCTTCACAAGCTAAAGATACCACGATCAAGACCTTAGAGTACTTGGCTATTAAACTGGGCCATGACCCAAGTGATGTAAAGGCCATAGAGAAATTGATCAAGAAGAAGAATGAGGTTATAGTAGCCCTTAGGAAACAACTCAAGTTTCCTCATTTGCAGCAACCACAAACAAAAGAATTCCTAGAAATCCATACCAATCATGAGGAGATGATGGACTTGGTGTTGCAATTCAATGGCCAGTTAAAGGAGATGGAGGAGTTGGATAGCCTGATCCAGCTCAAGCAAGCTAGCATTGATAATGCTCCTCCAACAGTCATTGCAACAGTGACCGAAGTTGTACCTTCTACTTTGGCAGAAGCATTAGCTCCCACTGCTCCAATGGCCACTGCACTTCCAACATCTGCACAGACTACAACAAGAACATGATCAACAAGAAAAACCTCCACAAGTGATGAAGCAAACAGGTTTTTCAAAGGAATAGAATAAATTTCCATTTATACCAATGAGATGAACAAACTGAAGGAGAATGTCAGTAGCCTGGAGGCAAATTACAAACTAGCCCAAATCATGCATAATTAAGAGCAGCAAAAGGCTACAAGGATGAATGAAATGATAAAAGGTCTCGAGAAAGAACTAACCTTGACTAAACCTATAGTAAAGGCTAAAGAGAAATTCTGGGTCAATATCATTGACTTTGTCAATGATATTTAGCCATATATCCAGGTCATATTTGTGAAGATATATTTAATAAAGCAGGATATAGAAGTGATTGAAAGGGTTAAAACAAAGCTTGAAGATATGCCAAAGGAAGCAACAAGAATCATCCACTTCCACAATTCCAATAATAAGTATGAACTACAAGATCTGGAGATATGTGATAGGACATGTACAATTTTGGAAGTCAGAAAAGTGATCACCAAGAAGAATTTTATGTTGAATTTAGAAGATAAGTGTCAGAACATGTAGCTAGTTGTTAACAAGTTCATGGCTAAGTTTGAACTTTTTAAAGAAAAGGGATTACCTAAACCCTTAGTAATAAATGACAAGTTAATGACACAAGAAAATACAACAATAAGATTAGGAAGTGGCCAAAGAACAGGTGACCACTCCATCCATGAAGGACATGCCAGCATGCAAAGTCTTGTACCAAACTTTTGAAAACTTATTTTACCTCTAGCATGAGGTAAAAATCCTATTTATTAATAATCCCACTCTTACCAAATATATAGAGGAATCTGTGATATACAGAAAAATTATCAATATCCAATTACCAGATGAAGAAAGATGTGAGAAACTGAATGATTTACGGTAATAAAAGGAAATAAATTATAAATCTATAGTAAAAAGTGAAACAACAAGGTAAAAGGATATTGATAGGTCAGGAGGATTAAAGAGTATCAGATGAAAGAGTATCAGGTGAAAGGTTAAAGTGAGACAGAGCATCCAACATGAAGGCTAAACAACCAAGCAACATAAATGGAAAAATATTAAAGAGAAAAGCCAATGAAACCTTAAAAATAGGGACGAGAAGCCACAGTTCAATAGTTGTTTCTATCTTCTTTCAAGAAGATATTTCTTTTTTCCTAGATTAGTTTTGAATACAATTTCAGATATTTTGTAATTCCTTTGGTATAAATACTTCAAAATTTGAAGTGTTAGGGTGGATTATTTTACATTTGTAGAGTCATTTTGATCTTAAACCTAACGGTGATTGTACCATTTTCAAGTTAGCAAGCTGGAGCAAGTAATAAAAGCATTTTGCTATAGTTTTATGAGATGAGCCATTTGCAGTGAAGTACTTTATTTGTGTGATTTTGTTACCTTCTTAAGTGTTTCATAATCTTAAATGTGTTATAAATTTGAATGAAATAACTGGAAATATCACTCAATTTCTTTAATTACACTGTATTTTGCACAGTTAGTCATTTACATGTTTTCCTCTGATACCCGGATTTGGGAACCCTTCGTTGCTCTACCATCCCGGTTGACTTCTTTCATTTTTTCAAAATTCTGGCCTAGGAAACCATTAATATCTCCTTGGATCCGATTTGAAACCATTCCACCATTTAGCCATTGAGATCTCAAATAACTCATCTATCTTGCCCTATAGACACTATTTTTTAAAACTGAATCCAATCTTGTTTGTCTAACATTAGACTCCATAGCCCAATGCTAGAAGAAAACCTCTGTTCATCTAAGTGATCCCACCACCGAATTTCAAAACAAAACCCAAGTGCAAGCAATAACTAGCCTAAAATCATCTTAACTAAAACAAATCTATATCATAAAGAGAGAGCCCTCTTTGAGCATTGGGAAGGCTAGGTCCTAATCTCCAATAGTGGTTTGTGGTTATCTTTGACTTTTCTTTCTTCATCAACATCAAAAGAAATATATGAGTGATAAAAGTATCTATGTCACTACTTGATATGGTTATAAGGGATCATTCTTGTGAAGGAATGATTGCTTATGTTGGTGAATGGCATGAAATAAGTTCTTAGTCTTACAAGGAATCAAGTGAGAAGAGTAGACCTAACAAATTTTTTAGGTCAGTATCATGTGGATATGAATTGACATTATCTACCTATATTATCTCTATGTTATGGAAGGTAATGTTGATGGATACATCAATAGAATGAAAGCAATGTGATCTGCAACATGTTGGAGCAACCATGGTTGGTGGAAAGACGGTAGACCCAAGGTTTCTTGGTAGAGAAATTGTGGTTTTGAATTTTCAGTGCCACTATTGTGTATATGTTGTGTATATTGTATATTCAGTGATTCTACATATGGTGTTGTGTGTATGTTGTATTTATGATATTATGTGCATATTACATATGCAGTGCTCAGTATAAATGGTGCTATGTACATCTTGTATATATGGCGTTATCTCTGTTATCTGCATATTGTACTGTTCACATGATGGATATGTAGTGTTGTGGACATGTTGGATATGCGATGTTATGTACATATGGTGTCATGTACATGTTTTATATGCAGTTTTATGTACATATATTGTTGTCTTCATATTGTGCATGTGGTGTTATGTACATATGGTGTTGTGTGCATGTGGTGTGGTGTACATGTTGTATATCTTGTGTTATCTGTAGGTGGTGGTATGTACATTTTGTGCATGTGGTACTATGTACATTTTGTGTTATGTACATATAGTGTATGTGATATTGTGCATACATTGTACAAGTGGTGTGGTGTACATGGGGTGATGTGTACACGTTTTCCAGGTGGTAGTATGTACATGTGATGTTATGTAGATTTTGTAAAGGTGGTGTTGTGTACACGTGGTATTCTATACATGTTGTGCATATGGTACTCATGCATATTTGGTATTGTGTTCATGTCGTACATGCTTTGTTATGGGCATGTAGTACTATGCATATGCATTGTGTAGTCATGGTGTCTGTTATCTAGGTAAAATCTCTTTGAGGATAGAGATGATACCTCTAGCCCAATGAGTGGGGTTAACAGCCTACATGAAAATATATTGGAGACCTTCCTAAGTTACAATTGAAAAGAGAGGCAAAGAATATGGCCTACCTAGTTCTGATGCTATCATGTCATCCTTTCTCGAATACCTTGGGTGACTTGCATCACAGGCTCATTCACACTGCTCACAACATCTATACACCTACACAAAAGATCAAAGCACAACAAGGAATGCAAATACATATAGCATATTCAAAAGCAACCTAGTTAACAAATCAAGGAGAATTTAAACAAATGATATGTAAACATACAAATTTGTGGAAAATGAACTAGTAGTTGTTAATAATATAATAAAAGAGGAAGCATACAACCAAGGCTTGATGTCAATAGGCTATCCTTGAATGAATGTCCAAGTACAAGCTAAGCTTTCCAAGTACTCCTTGTCAAAGCCAAATAGTAGCATATATGCACAATCTTAGCATATGGGTGTAAATAGACAAAGACCAACCATTTTGGAATGGTAGAGGATGAATATATAGGCAGGGAAAGGAATTTAGTATCTCCAGAAAGATAGGACTAGACCTTCATCTCAAGGAGGTAGCTCATAGTGATAAGACAAAGCAACTGAGTTTGGACAGCTTGACATCATCTACGCCAAACAACCTCTATATCGTTGCTCTAGAAGCTTCTACATCACAAAGCTTATCATCCTCTTTGGGAAAATTCCTTTTTTAGATCATTGTGGGTATACAAGTAAGTAGAGTGATGCTATTGTGGGTTTGGTATAGTGCAATAGGTGACCATCGTGGTTTTCAGTATCATAAGAGCAATGATTCTCAAATTAGGCTTTTGGAGCTATTTCCTTCCAGGGAATCTCAAGGCATTTTCCAATCAATGTCTTAGGCAGGATATGAGATGCAGATATGAATGAGTACAGTACATGATGGTCATGTTTCGAGCACTTTAGGGTATGTCACAAGGAAGTGCAAGAGGTGTGACAAAATATTGTGTAACAATGTCATGACATGTCTATTCATTGCATTGTAATCTATGTACGTATATGTATTTTGTTGTATCCTGGGTGTAGGTGTATGTATTGTGTGGCATTGTATGCTATGTGTGGATGTACATGTTATGATGTGCATTGTGTGTATGTGTACGTTATTCAAGAAAATGCAATGGGTGTCTTCTAAATTTGGCAACTCATCTGGTGTGTGTAGGAAAAGGACAAATGATAAAGGAATAAGTAAGGCCAGATGAAGGATAATTCTTGATATTTTATTTAACTTTTATTATGCATGTGATCTATGATTCTGAATCATGAATGTTACATGTTAATTATAATTATAATTTATGAGGATTGCATGTGATTCATCATTTTGATCTATTATGGTTATGTTTTGAGATAACTAGATGTGATATATTTATATATTATGATTTTATCAAACAAATAATTTGACATGTTGTGAAAGGAAGTGATCATAATTTTAGGTGTACCTTATTGACGGGCCATTAATTAGGTATGATTTGGATTTATTTAAATTCATTTTCAATATAATTGGAATTATGTGCTAGCTACAGGAAAGCTTGGAAATGCTCGAACTCAGCGGTTGAAACCAACTGCAAGAATTAGCAATGTGAGTGAAAGGAATTGGAATATGCATCAATATTCTGGTAAAGCACATCGAGAGTAGGGCCATTTTGGGACACTGGTACCCAAGAGTGTCCATTGATTTCCATGAGAATGTTATGATAGGTATAATGGTTTTGAGGTAGGGATATGCCTTGTTTTTGGGACCTTCTGATGGCAGGAAACGTTTGCAAGGGAGAGGTCATCTAAGGGACTTTGTAGCAAAGAAGGGGATGCCCCCAGGACTTGGAAAGTGTGTGAATGAATCGAAGGGGGTTACTGGATTTCTATAGGGACCGTGTAGCAGAGAAGGAAAGACCAAGGATTTTATTTTTTTTGGTCATTAGCATTACCAAATGGAATTAGATGCACATTGGGAGTGTGGCTTAGAACAACCACCCAATAACAGTTCACTAAGAGGACAAGTGGCACAATATTGTAGCACTAGACATTATATGCAATTTTGACTTTGGAAGTGGATTATAGACTTCTTAGGAAGGATTTTAATCTTCGTACTACATTGAGGGTGGAGGTGTGAGGCTTTGGATTCCGTTGTTGTGGATTCAGGCCTTGTATCTTTTTATTTGTTGGTTGAGAAAATGTGCATATGTGTATATTATTTTAAATATTGTATTGAGCTAGACTTATAAAGGTCCATGAACAGTATGGTTGTTTCCTGGTTGAAGAAAATGGGCATAAGTATATGTGCTTATTACTATAAATAACATAATGAGTTGTGTTATAAAGCTCCAGTAAATGGTATGTTCATCATGATTTCAATAGTGGTCATTGTAAATACCTCAATGAGATGTGTTATAAAGATGCATATGTAGTATGTTTTGTTTTCACTGGTTTGCTGGTTTATAGGTGTCATTGAACACCAAGGATGATGTTCCCCCAAGGGGGACGGTTCTCTAACACCCTTAGTTAAAAATTCATGTAAAAAATATATATATAGACAAAGGTCATGGGACATCTATCCCAAGGTGAATGTTTGGAAATACATCCTATTTTGGGCATTCATTTGGTTTATTATGGCTAAGGAATTTGGCAAAGGCAAAGGAAAAATCTTTGGAAATGCAAAAGGCATTGATTAGTATTTTTATCTATGAAATTAATCAAAATTAGGAGGAAAGGGAGGTGGAAGGTCACAGGTTGCATTTGTGGAGGAAAGTGAAGGAAAATAATAGAAAATTGAAGAAAATATAGGTGTCATTGATAAAATGGCTTATGAGGATCAATTTGTAACCATTTTCAGCTCAGTTTTCAAGCTCTCTATATTCTCCCTCTCCCTCACTTACTCTTAGACACTTAGGTCTTCCTTCAATAATTTCAAGATTGGATCAAGAATAGAAAATAAGGTAAAGGAAAGAAAATATCAAGCAAGGAAGAGGAGGATCTAGTAGCTACAATAATATTATCTGTAGGTATCAATTTTCATGTGTGATTTCCTTGCTATATTTAGCATGACTGGTTATGAATAATGTTCTTGGTTATCTTGTATTCATGAGCATGGTTTTTGCCAAGTGTAAGTTTTTTTGAACCTAGCCTTTCCATTGATGGATAGCCATGGTGTGATGGGTTTTCATGTTTTGGCTGAGTTGGATTTTTTATTGGATTTGAAACTAAGTGAGGTGGACCTCTAGAAGAAAGCACACATGGCCTAGTGACCCCTAAACCAGACTCTGGTTTGTGGTAAAGCCATATTTTTTGTTGCCTAGGTTGGCCTAGGAATCATCGATCTGTGAATGGCAGGATATACGCTAAATCCTACAGGTGGGTGCTCTCCATCGTGGTTAGGAATCCTACGATGGGATATATGATAAATCGTGAAGGGTGAAGTTTCATTTGGTCTTAAAAATCCTAGGATGGGATATATGGTAACACTTATAGACTAGAGTCTTGATTATATCCTATTTATCCCTCAATGAAACTATGGATTGCAGTAAATCTGAGATACTAGGAGACAATAAAATTCCTCACGGTGTATGTGGAGAAATATGGTGGCATCCATTCTTTTTTTGGCCTAGTGATCTAGTGAGGATTGTAGTAAAGCCTAGTTATATTTATGAGGGTGAGGTGTTATAGCCTCTTGAAGTCGTGGTTGAGTTTTCATTATGAGTCCCATACTGATGCTTGGAATATGGCATGGGGGTGGTTGCATGAAAGGAAGATTTAGTTCAACCAATCTATGTTCAGGTTGTATGTGGAAGTCCCAAACCTAGTTGTCTTTTGCACTCATTAATAAGAGTTATGTTCCTTGGCATTTTATGTGCAAATGTGTTGGTTCATATGTAGCATTTATGGTTATTGTGTCATTATTATTTTTGTTTTATATATGTTGGTTATGAGTATGTTTTATGATAGTGATGATGTATGGCTCTCATCATGTTTTCATTTGTAAATGAATGAACAATGAATATATGACCTAATAGATGATAATGTAGCTAATGTTATAAGGAATCAATTTTTCTTAGCGATTCTTAGATAAGTATGAGACCCCTATGCTTAGATGTATTGTTATGACTAGTAGACTACATATTTGTGACATGTTTGATGAGATTCTTGTCATGGATAGTAGTGCTTCAGCCAAGTCTTTCTTCAATTTTTTTCATTTATATCACTGTCTCAATGATAATTCTCATTCTTGAAGGTTTAATTGGGTTATGGGAAATGGCTTGAGTCCTAGCCCAAAAAATGTGGCACTGAATATGGGGTTGTTGTCACAAAACTAGTTGAAAAATACCTGATTCACTTGCATGCCCATGATATGAGAGTGACTGGAGGGCCCCATTGCATGCATGCAAATCTCATGGTAGCAACTGAGGCTCTAGGGATGTGAAGTGTCAAATTGTCTGAGCGTTTGGTCACCTTGAAGGGTTGGTTTTCTCGTGTAGGTTTTCTGAAATGTGGAGAAGGTTATATTAGTTGTGTTGTGTCGATTCCACTTCCTTAACTACACATGGGTAGTCAAATCAAATTTTAGTAGCCTCTCATCGCATGTTTACCCCAATGAGCTGGTTAGCTTAGGTAAATGTGGGAGGAGGGTGCTACATTTTTAATTTTGACCACAGTGCCTCGCTTTGTCAAATAATAAAAAGCTTATTCTGGTGAACAATATTTAGTATTTCAATCCCTATATTTCACTATATCCTACAATCCTAAATATTTTAATTTATTGTTCATATAAATTGTTGGTTGAACTTGTATGATTTCTTTATTTAATATATTTCTATAATCAACAGTGTTATGACTCTTGAATATGAATTTGAAATCGACGCCCTTAGTGCTAGAAGGGATATATAAGATTTCTCTAGAAGGATGATTTCTAGTTTATAATGGGCAACTCAATGCCAACATATGAACTGATTACAAGGAGGGAATACATATCATGTCATATATAAAGAATCAATACAATGTTAGCCTCCTTAATTTTTCCATTTAATACTATGCGCTATGCTCTAGTAAGTGTTTTTCTATTTGAAATGAATTTGAGTATCTATAATATACTTATATAAAGAAACATGAATATTTTTTTGTCGATAAAAATGATCCCACAATTTCATATTTTCTCATGCATGAGCATAGGTTTAGTACAAACAACGTTTTATAATAGAATAAACCATCCTACATATTATTATGCTTCTATGAATAACTACATATATGTATGAAGGAAATTGTCAAATTTTATACTTCACTAAAAATAATTGGTGCACTATTTATACTCTCATATAGACATATTAAACAACCAAAGAATGACACAACTAAAAAAATACATAGTTATTCCACTGAATTTCAATAGGTCGAATACGAATAAAATATACGACCTTTCTCTAATGGAACATAACATAACAACACAATAACCATAAAAATATTACCTGAATTCTAAGCTAACGATTTTCCTTGGGAAATACTTAGAAATATAACATGTTCCTCACAAGCACAAACTACCTCTTCCATTCCCCCCAAGCTAAGATTTTCTTGCTCTCAGGAATCAACAACTCCTTAATTTCTAGGTGGTTTATTTGAATATATATATATATATATATATATATATATATATATATATATATATATATATATATATTATATATATATATATATATATATATATATATCTATATATATTCCCAACATATTTTTGGAGTGCCCTACTTTTAGGTTTTCCAACCTTTCTCAATAGGGATTTTCTTTTTTCATAAAAGGTTGTTTCCTTTTTATTTAAAACCTTCCTTTCTCTTCCACGACGCTTTATTCCTCCGTAATTAGTATTTTTCTCCAATTAATTGATTTAACATAATATTTCTCTTCCATTATGTTAAATCAATTTATTTCTAATTATTTTCTCGTAGGGATTTTTAGGAGATTTTTAAGGAAGGTCCATCATGTGAACTTGACCACAACCAACTTTCCTAAGATCACAAGAAATATTCTAAGATCTAGTGCTCTTTCCTGGATTTTTCAAACATTTTATTTACTATGCCAACAATACAAAAATAAGTATATCATAAAAAAAGTCTAAACACAGCTTCCATAGTCATTGAATCCAATAATAATTCCATTTCTAAAAATTGCCAATGTTTAAAAAGAAAAAATATAGGGGTGTTACATAGAATGAGTGTTGTATTGATCTTGTCTTTCAATGCATCAAAGGTCTTTTATTTTTTACCTTCCAACTGAAAGACTTGTTTCACACTTGTTCAAGCATGTAATGATGCTGCAATATATGAGAAGTTATAAATGAACTTCCTCAAGTATTGATCTACTCCCAAGAAACTATGAACTTCTTTTATATTATTGGGCTTAGGCCAATTTACAATGACTTCTAGTTTAGAGGGGTCTATTTTCAATTCACAACCCCGTACAATATGGCTTGAGAATGCTAAAGATGTCTTTCCAAATTAACATTTTGACATCTTCAGATACATCTTTTCCTTTTTCAAAACATCTAAGACTTGCTTTGCATGATTTACAAGTTATTATTGAGAACTACTCAAAATTAAAATATCATCTAAGTAGACTATGAAAAATCATCAAGGAATGGTTATAATACATCATTCACCCCCCTCGTGAAAGAAATGAGTGCATTACAATGCCCAGAATGCATTACTAACCATTCAAATAGTCCTTGTTTTGTCTTAATATTCATTTTCCAAATATCACCTTCAATTATTATTATCTATTGATAGCCACTTCTTAAGCCTAACTTCGTGGAATAAATAACATGGTTTAACCAATCTAGCAAATCATCAATGTAAGGAAGAGGGTAACAATGTTTTACCATGATCTTGTTCAAAGCTCAAAAATCTATGCACATTATTCTACTATCTTCCTCGTTCGACACCAAAACAGTAGATTACCCACAAGAAGATGTATTAGGTCTGAAGACCCCTTTATCTAGCAACTCTTGCACTTATTTCTTAAATTTTTCATTTTCTAAAATTGGCATTCTATACATGTCAAGTTTTGGAAGTGGAGCATCTTGTTGCAACTAAATCTAATGTTGAACTCCCCTTTTTGGAGGTATTCCTTTAGGCTCCTAAAACATCATATCATAAGTATAAAAAGTTTCAATAAAATCATAGTTACATTTAGGATCAGCTCATGACAAGGCTTCAAATTTATCAATATCCTTAGCTTTTATAATCATCAATACAAAATTATTTCTAGCATTTTGAAGTCTCGTCATTTTCCGTGCACTAACAATAGATATTTTTTTCTTGTTATGGTGTTCTCTTACATTGTACTCAATCCTTCATTTAAAAATATGATACTTTTTCTCTTCATTTTATAATGGGACTTTTTGTTCATAGAGATATGAACTCCCTAGAAGAATACCGCAACTGAAAATTGGTAAAACATCAAGAAAAACCACATCTACAAAGTTAGGAAAGATGGAAAATTTAATTTTACATCAGTACATTACTTGCAATTTAGCATCATCACATACCCAACCCAAATGGTCGGGTTTTGCATGAGGTGTTGTTTCTATGTTAAGTTTCTTAACAATTTATTCAGAAAGAAGATTGACCTAATATCCACTACTAGAAAGTGCACCGATATTAGTATGCTTCGTTATGACTCTAACATGAGAAAGCTCATTCCTTTTCTTCTCATCTTGAGATTCAAAGAATGCTTTAGAATAACTAGTACTTGCATTAGAGAACATGGCTTTCATTCCCATGGCTGTGATCTTGGTTTCATAACCTAAATCAAATCCCAATCCTTGTTGAATTGTGGTAGCAATATTTCCTTTTCCTTTCTTCTCCCCTTTTCCTTTTACTTTCCCTTTTGATTTATCAATAGTAGGCTTGGATGGTTTCTTTTAAGAATCTTCACAAACATTCTTACCTTGATTTTCTATATGCTTATCTTGAACACATACTTCATTGAATTTGTTTGGATTAAACATAAGAAAGGTGTGTCTAAGATAGCTATGTAAACCACCAATATAATTGAGAAGTGTTTCTTGCATTTGTAAAGGAATATCAAAAATTAAAGCTTGCTTATAAAATTATTGATTATAACTTCGGACACTTTCACCCTTAGCTTGTTTAATATTTCTTCATTTCATCGTTTCTTGTTGCATGTATGCCAAAGGATAAAACTATTTCCTTAATGCAACTATAAAGTCATTCCAGGAAGAGATAATATTACAATGTTTCTTAAGATCTTATTCAATTCTGGCCTGCTACCATATGAGAGCTCTACCACCCAATCAAAGAGACACAAGTTGCATCTTAGTTACATCATCATCAATATTTTGGATATGTCAATAAACCAGTTTTTGTCGAACCCAATTATCCAACTATTTAGAATTAAGTTCACCATCATATATTGGAAACTAAAACTTTACATCAATCTTAATTAAAGGAGATTTAGATTGTCCTTTTTGTCCTAACACATTATAATAATTTCCCATTGGAATAACATGATGAATCACCTTTTCACTTAAGGTAACAATAATGAAGGCATAAGATTTATTTCCCTTATGCTCCCCAATGGTTGGCTCTTTGTTTGATGTGGGATTTGCAATTACACTAATGATGGTAAGGAAAAAAAGATAAGCTCCATCCTGATACAACCTAGTCTTGAATGATTACTAGTAAGATAGTAGGCTATAGAAGGATTCAATTCCCATCATCTAATCTTAGCCTTACCCATCTAATAGTTCAGGGAGTAATATGTTGTACCCCACTCACTTGTATCGACCTAGCCCCCTTGTCTCGGTCTAGAAAGTCATCATTTGTTAATCTAACCTTCTTGTCCTTTATTGACCTAGCAATAGGATCCATCTACACACTCGACTGTTAAATTATCTCTTCTTCATTATATATGCCCTTCCATAAGTCATTAATATTCAGGGTATTCCTATTTTTTCATAACCATTCATTGTAGTTCTCTTTGTTGGTTAGAAAAACATTAACAATAGAAATGAGAGAACGCATCTTCAACATAATTCCAATATGAATTTTGATCAGGAATAAAATATGAGTAACTCCACCCTCAATTTAAATAATATAACACACAAAAAATACACTCTATTCTTATGTGTCATCATATCAGTACCTCTGGGAAAAGGAACCTAGGATTTCCAAAAAAGAGTACAAATTGGAACCCTCTCTCAGATGTAATTATTTATGTTGTAGATGAAAAAATGGTCTACCCACTTGAGAAGCATTGTTCATTGTCCAAGATGTTTGACCCAGCAGTTCAACTTAAGAATAAACTTTATTCCTTCTCCTCATGTTGGTTTTTCCTAATAATAAAACCACATTCCTAAGCCATGGTAAGATCATATCCTCACTTCTATCTTGGTTGGAATCTCAGGCCTTATTGAGGATAGACACACAAGAATGCATAAATATTTCTAGGAATGTGAACACATTCATGATCACCCCATTTGTAATTTTGAGGAAATTGTTCTCTTGTGAAAGCCCTGATGCATGGTTGGTCTAAAAGATTCTCTCCAAATAAGTAGCTTCCTAAATTCATGTCTGGTGGACATATTCCCTCAACCAAATAAATTGTGTGTCAAAGATAGTTTTCCTATTCTTAAACATACATTTATGTATTTATATTTATAACGTTATTTGACTAATGTAAATGTATTAATATATTTTCTCTGTACAATAGGGTTTTGTTCTCTAAATTATTATTAATGTCCATATTGGCCACAAAATCCATAGGATTTCCTTAATCAATGTTAATGTACATAAAATTGCTAATCCATAAGAAAAAAAGAAGATATAAATCTTTATTTTTATGTTATGACATATGATTTTCTTATATGCTTTATTTTCAATTTCATGTATGCAATTAATAGTGAACAAGTATAATAAATAGAATGTAAAATATTATAAAATTTGAAAATAATAATATATTATTTATTTAAATATATTTTGCATCTAGGATTTATGGATGATGGGGTAAATAGATAAAGTAGGTGTGGAAGATGGGGTAAGCAGATAAAGTTATGATTGTAAACCAAAATTATGTTAAATTCAATAATAGTAATAATTAAATTAGGATTTTTACAATATTAATTTAATTATAAGTAATTATTAGGTGGATGTTAGAGATTCAACATCAATGAAATATGTGAGAATATTCATAATAGTAATCATAGTTAAAGGGTTTAATTTAATTTCAGGTTGGTTAATGCATTTATACTTATTTTATCTCAAACAAATTAATTATTTAAAGAAGATGCCATATTAAACATATAGTGTTGATAAACTATGGTAGCGACCCATGGTATTATAGAAAAACTAATTCCATGGTAAAATGGAAGATGTTATATTAAACGTATAGTGTTGATAAACTATGGTAGTGACCCATGGTATCGTAGAAAACCTAATTCCATGGTAAGATGGGGTTAAATATCCATAATTAATAATATGATTACATGTTTTCTAAATTTAGACAATATGAAATATATATGTAGTAACTCTTTTGATGCTTATCATAAATTGAGCTGTATCAAAATTTATTAATAGTTTAATTTGAATAGATTTTTTAAGAAAATCATGAAAGGATAAATGCCAAAATAATAATTCTTTGATCCCATCATATGTATATTGTTAGAAAAATATATTAGGAGTTGATTCTTTAATCTTGTCATATGTATATTGTTCGAAAGATTTATTAGGAGTTCATTCATTAATCCAATCATATGTACGTTGTTCTAAAAAATTATTAGGAGTTGTTACAATTATATGCAGTTATAGAATTAATAATAATAATAATTCAGATAGGTCTGCAGTAGCTACTACTATTGGGGGCCATCCAGATAGGTCTACAGGATATGCACACCTGCGCATCATAGGCTGGCATAGTGTCCACCAACCTCACTATCCACACTTCAGAAGCTTTCGAGATGCTGCGTGCAAAGGTCTCTAGCACTATGGTGCTGCCAGATGGAGCATTGACCACAGAGAATGAAGTTGACATGCCCACTATCAACACCATCAAAGGACTGGGGTTGAACTTGGCATCTCCTCCTAGCAAGGCGCTCCACCAATTGTAGGATGGAGTGATCATGAAGCTGAGGGCCCGCGAAAACCATGCTTTACAAGTGATCAACGAGCAAAAGATTAATAATTTATAAATGGCCCTATAGCGAGACTATGCCATCACCATTGTGAATGAGGTAAATGAGCCAAACAAGTGTATAATTTGGGTTATGGAGGAGGCATGCCAAATGGTCTTGGAGATGGCCATTCCTGAGGAAGAACTGGTCAGGGTACATGTCCACAAGCTTGCTAAAGGGGTGCACAAAGCTCGCATAGAGATGGATAGTGTTTAGTTGGAGCTGAACCTACAAATTGCAGATCTATAGTTCAAGGCTAGCCTTCAACTCTGCTAGAAGTAAAGGACCAGCATGCAACCATTGTCACAGAGGTGATAGCAGTAGTAGGCAGTTCAGTAGCAATCTACACATAGATTTTTAAATAATCATTTGACATCCTGACGAGCCTGCAAGAGGACCCTAATGTACAGGGGCTAGAAACAGAAGCACAAGAACTGCAGTAACACTATGATGAAGTAAAAGGTACAATGTGAACCGTCACTCTCATACAGAGATTGGCAAAGCTGCAGGAGGCCAAACAATTGAAAGAACATTAGATGCAGTGCAACATAAGGAGGTAGTGTTGAAGGCGCGCTTGAAACCCTGGTTGGATGAGGCTTATCCTATCATGGCCTCTCATTAAGGTAAGCTTGGTCATCTACAAGCAACTCAGTATAAGCTTTAGGTCAACAATTTACGACCAATGACCAAGCAGTTGGTTCAACAAGTGAAGTAGTGCACTACCGAGGTTGTCGTCATACAGGATGAGCTAGGAGGTCTTCACCACTAGATCTCCACACCTGCAGAGTGACTTGAGGATGAGTCACCATGTTTGTGTTGGGGGCTTGTTGGGAACGGGTTCCCCCAAGGACATTTTTGGGGCTAAAATCTGATGTTTCGGTAAATTTTCCAATAAAGTTATAAAGTCTCCGAATTTTATGGTCGTGGAGCATGAAGGTATCAAGAGCCATAAAGGGTTCTCCACCCTTATTTTGTAAAGTGTAAAGTTCATTTTAAATATCCACCCATGGTCCATGCACCATGGGATTGTATCAAAAGGAGCTAAGTAATTAAGCTCTAACTAGTCTTTAGCAAAGAAGAAGACAAGTTTTGGAGTCTTGGTAGGGAATTCTGAGTGTTTTGGGTCTTAACATAGATAGAGGCTCTACAACTGAGTGGGTAGAGGACTAGTGTGGAAGTCCACAATTAAGTTCATGGACCCTTGCACGTGTGTGTGTAGGTTGGATAGAGTCTGTATCAAACTAAAGATATGAATAAAGAGAATTATTCTACAAATTCTATGTATTTATTTCCTATTACTGCATCTAGTTATATTGTGTTTTGGGTTTAATTTCCAATGTTTATGTGATGCACAAATATATGTGATTATATTGGTTAATTGAATGCAGGTAAGAATATCCGTTTATGTGGCACTAACTGTGATTTTTTAGTAAGATAATAAAACACTTAAGATAACTGGGGAACCTATATAAGACGATGTCATAGTAGTGTGAAAGTACCTAGATTGTGGGTTAAGGTTATAAGAAGGTCAATCGTACACCTTCATGGAGGTAATAAAGGGTGGAATAAAGGTGTAGACTAACAGGGCCCTAAAGCTTACTGACCTATATGAATATAGAGACAGAGGTTATAAATCGACATCGCAAACCATCTCAGGGTGTAGAAACTTGGTTCCAGCATTGCCCATATTGCTTCATGTGAGACTTCAATCCACACTTTGTGGGTTGATGCCGAAAGGGCTAGTAGTGTAGGGATTTGTTTGGCTAACTAACGTTAAACATGGGTCAAGCCCCACAAATCTAACATATAGGAACAAAGGATAAGATCCATTGTGATACAACCCAATCTTGAATGATCATTGGTAAGATGGTACGCTATAGAAGGATTGAATTTCCATCCTCTAATCTTAGCCTTACCATCTAATAGTTGAGGGAGTAATATGTTGTACCCCACTCACTTGTATCGACCTAGCCCCCTTGTCTTGGTCTAGAAAGTCATCATTTGTTAATCTAACCTTCTTGTCCTTTATTGACATAGTAATAGGATCCATGTACACACTCGACTGTCAAATTATCTCTTCTTCATTATATATGCCTTTCCATAAGTCATTAATATTGAGGGTATTCCTATTTTCTCATAACCATTCATTGTATTTCTCTTTGCTGGTTAGAAAAAAATTAACAATAGAAATGAGAGAATGCATCTTCAACATAATTCCAATATGAATTTTGATAAGGAATAAAATATGAGTAACTCCACCCACAATTTAAATAATATAACACACTAAAAAAGACACCCTATTCTTGTGTGTGATCATATCAGTACCTTTGGGAAAAGGAACCTAGGATTTCCAAAAAAGAGTGCAAATTGGAACCCTCTCTCGGATGTAATTATTTATGTTGTAGATGAAACACTAGTCTACCCACTTGAGAAGCATTGTTCATTGTCCAAGATGTTTGACCCAAGAGTTCAACTTAAGAATAAACTTTATTCCTTCTCCTCATGTTGGTTGTTCCTAATAATACAACAACATTCCTAAGCCATGGTAAGATCATATCCTCACTAGTGTCTTGGTTGGAATCTCGGGCCTTATTGAGGATAGACACACAAGAATGCGTAAATGTTTCTAGGAATGTGAACACATTAATGATCACCCAATTAGTAATTTTGAGGAAATCATTCTCTTGTGAGTGCCCTGATGCATAGTTGGTCTAAAAGATTCTCTCCAACTAAGTAGCTTCCTAAATTCATGTCTGGTGGACATATTCCCTCAACCAAATAAATTGTGTGTCAAAGATAGTTTTCCTATCCTTAAATATACATTTATGTATTTATATTTATAACGTTATTTGACTAATGTAAATGTATTAATATATTTTCTTTCTACAATAGGGTTTTGTTCTCTAAATTATCATTAATGTCCATATTGGCCACAAAATCCATAGGATTTCCTTACTCAATGTTAATGTACATAAAATTTCTAATCCATAAGAAAAAGAGAAGATATAAATCTTTATTTTTATGTAATGACATATGATTTTCTTATATGTTTTATTTTCAATTTCATGTATACAATTAATAGTGAACTAGTATAATAAATAGAATGTAAAATATTATAAAATTTGAAAATAATAATATATTATTTATTTAAATATATTTTGCATCTAGGATTTATGGATGATGGGGTAAATAGATAAAGTAGGTGTGGAAGACAGGGTAAGCAGATAAAGTTATGATTGTAAACCAAAATTATGTTAAATTCATTAATAGAAATAATTAGATTAGGCTTTTTACAATATTAATTTAATTATAAGTAATTATTAGGTGGATGTTAGAGATTCAACATCAATGAAATATGTGAGAATATTCATAATAGTAATCGTAGTTAAAGGGTTTAATTTAATTTCAAGTTGGTTAATGCATTTATACTTATTTTATCTCAAACAAATTAATTATTTAAAGAAGATGTCATATTAAACATATAGTTTTGATAAACTATGGTAGTGACCCATGGTATTATAGAAAAACTATTTCCATGGTAAAATGGAAGATGTTATATTAAACGTATAGTGTTGATAAACTATGGTAGTGACCCATGGTATCGTAAAAAACCTAATTCCATGGTAAGATGGGGTTAAATATCCAAATTAAGAATATGATTACATGTTTTCTAAATTTAGACAATATGAAATATATATGCAGTAACTCTTTTGATGCTTATCATAAATTGAGCTATATCAAAATTTATTAATAGTTTAATTTAAATGGATGTTTTAAAAAAATTATGAAATGATAAATTCCAAAATAATAATTCTTTGATCCCATCATATGTATATTGTTAGAAAAATATATTAAGAGTTGTTTCTTCGATCTTGTCACATGTATATTGTTCGAAAGATTTATTAGGAGTTGATTCATTGATCCAATCATATGTACGTTGTTCTATAAATTTATTAGGAGTTGTTACAATTATATGTAGTTATAGAATTAATAATAATAATAATAATTTAGATAGGTTTGTTGCAGCTACTGCTATTGGGGTCCATCCAGATAGGTCTATAGGATATGCACACCTGAGCGTCACAGGTTTGCATAGTGTCCACCAGCCTCACTATGCACACTTCAGAAGCTTTCGAGATGCTGCATGCAAAGGTCTCCAGCACTATGGTGCTACAAGATGGAGCATTGACCACAGAGAATGATGTTGACATGCCCACTATCAACGCCCTCAAAGGACTGGGGTTGAACTTGGTAGCTCTCCCTAGCAAGTCACTCCACCAATTGTAGGATGGAGTGATCATGAAGCTGAGGGCCCGCGAAAACCACGCTTTACAAGTGATCAGCGAGCAAAAGATTAATAATTTATAAATGGCCCTATAGCGAGACTCTGCCATCACCACCGTGAACGAGGTAATTGACCCAAACAAATGTATAATTTAGGTTATGGAGGAGGAATGCCGAATGGTCTTGGAGATGGCCATTCCTGAGGAAGAACTAGTCAGGGTGTGCGTCCACAAGCTTGCTACAGGGGTGGCAAAGCTCGCATAGAGATGGATAGTGTTTAGTTGGAGCTGAACCTATAGATTGTAGAACTATAGTTGAAGGCCAAGCCTTGAACTCTGCTAGAAGTAAAGGACCAGCATGCAACCATTGTCACAGAGGTGATAGCAGCAGTAGGCAGTGCAGTAGCAATCTACACATAGATTTTTAAATAATTGTTTGAGGTCTAGACGAGCTTGCAGGAGGACCCTAATGTACAGGGGTTGGAAATAGAAGCACAAGAACTGCAGTAACACTATGACGAAGTAAAAGGTACAATGTGAACCATCACTCTCATAACAAAGATTGGCAAAGTTGTAGGAGGCCAATCAATTGAAAGACTATTACATGCAGTGCAACACAAGGAGGCAGTGTTCAAGGCGCACTTGAAACCCTGGTTGGATGAGGCTTATTCTATCATGGCCTCTAGTGAAGGTAAGCTTGTTCATATGCAAGCAACTCAGTAGAATATTTAGGTCAACAATTTAGGACCAATGACCGAGCAGTTGGTTGAACAAGCGAAGCAGGCAGCTGCAAAGTGCACTGCTGAGGTTGTCGTCATACATGTCGAGCCAGGAGGTCTTCGCCACTAGATCTCCACTCCCGCAGAGTGACTTGAGGATGAGTCACTAAGTTTTTGTTGGGGGCCTGTTGGGAACGGGTTCCCCCAAGGACATTTTTGGGCCTAAAATCTGATGTTTTGGTAAATTTTCTAATAAAGTTATAAAGTCTCCGAACTTTGTGGTCTCATAAAGGTTTGTCCACCCTTATTTTGTAAAGTGTAAATTCGGTTGTAAAGATCCACCCATGGTCCACGCACCATGGGATTGTATCAAAAGGAGCTAAATAAGTAAGCTCTAAGTAGTGTTTAGCAAAGAATAAGACAAGTTTTGGAGTCTTGGTAGGGAAGTCTAAGTGTTTCGGATCTTAGCATAGATAGAGGCTCTACAACTGAGTGGGTAGAGGACTAGGGTGGAAGTCCACAATTAAGTTCATGGACCCTTGCAAGTGTGTGTGTAGGTTGGATAGAGTCTGTATCAAACTGAAGATATGAATAAAGAGAATTATTCTGCAAATTCAGTGTATTTATTTCCTATTATTGCATCTAGTTATATTGTGTTTTGGGTTTAATTTCCAATGTTTATGTGATGCACAAAGATATGTGATTATATTGGTTAATTGAATGGAAGTAAGAATATCATTTTATGTG
Organism: Pinus taeda; assembly: GCA_000404065.3. NCBI lineage: Eukaryota > Viridiplantae > Streptophyta > Pinopsida > Pinales > Pinaceae > Pinus > Pinus taeda. The sequence goes on from APFE031237539.1 coordinate 138,411, forward strand.
GCACTAACTGTGATTTTTTAGTAAGATAAGTAAAACACTTAAGATAATTGGGGAACCTATATAAGACGATGTCATAGTAGCGCGAAAGTACCTAGATTGTAGGTTAAGGCTGTACGAAGGTCAATCATAGACCTTTGCGAGGGTACTAAAGGGTGGAATAAAGGTGTAGAGTAATAGGGCCCTAAAGCTTATTGACCTATACAAAGATAGGGATAAAGGTTATAAACCGACATCACGACCATCTGAGGGTGTAGAAACTTGGTTCCAACATCCCCCATATTGCTTCGTGTGAGACTTCAATCCACACTCTATGGGTTGACGGCGAAAGGGCCAGTAGTGTAGGTATTTGTTTGGCTAACTAACGTTAAACATGGGTCAAGCCCCACAAATCTAACATATAGGAACAAAGGATAAGATCCATTGTGATACAACCCAATCTTGAATGATTATTGGTAAGATAGTATGCTATACAAGGATTGAATTTCCATCATCTAATATTAACCTTACCATCTAATAGTTGAGGGAGAAATATGTTGTGTGCCACTCACTTGTATTGGCCTAGCCCCCTTGTCTCGGCCTAGTGGACCATCATTTGTTAATCTAACCTTCCCGTCCTTTACTGACCTAGCAATAGGATCCATCTACACAATTGACTGTCAAATTATCTCTTCTTCATTACATATGCCCTTCCATAAGTAATTAAAATTGAGGGTATTCCTAATTTTTCATAATCATTCATTGTAGTTCTCTTTGTTGGTTAGAAAAACACTAACAATAGAAGAGAGAGAATGCATCTTCAACATAATTCCAATATGAGTAATTGATAGGGAATAAAATATGAGTAACTCCACCCTCAATTTAAATAATATAACACCCTAAAAAGGATACCTTATTCTTTTGTGTGACCATTTCAGTACCTCTATAAAAAGGAACCTAGAAGTTCCAAAAAAGAGTTCAAAGTGGAACCCTCTCTCGGATGTAATTATTTATGTTGTAGATGAAACACTATTCTACCCACTTGAGAAGAATTGTTCATTGTCCAAGATGTTTGACCCAGTAGTTCAACTTAAGCATAAACTTCATATGAATGCTAGAGATCCTAGTCACGTGCAACATGAACATTGAGGGCTAGATACATGATTTCTTAGACATAGTTTACATCCATAATGGCATGAATCCCTTCTCCTCATGTTTCTTGTTCCTAATAATATGAACACATTCCTAAGCCATGCTAAGATCATATCGTCACTAGTGTCATGGTTGGAAGCTTGGGCCTTATTGAGGCTAGACACACAAGAATGGATAGATATTTCTAGGAATGTGAACACATTCATGATCACTCCATTACCAATTTCGAGGAAACCATCCCCTTATGAGCACCCTGATGCATAGTTGGTCTAAAAGATTCTCTCCAACTAACTAGCTTCCTAAATTCATATGTGGTGGAGATATTCCCTCAGCCAAATAAATTGTGTCAAAGGTAGTTTTCCTATCTTTAAACATACCTTTGTGTATTTATATTTATGACATAATTTGACTATTGTAGATGTCTTAAGATATTTGCTCTGTACAATGGGGTTTTATTCTCTAAATTATCATTAACGTCCATATTGGCCATGACATCCCTAAGATTTCCTTACTCAATATTAATGTATATAAATTTTGTAATCCATAAGAACAAAGAAAATATAAATCCTTTTTTTATGTTATGACAAATGATTTTCTTATGTGTTATATTTTCAATTTCATGTATACAATTAATAGTGAATGGGTATAATAAAAGGAATGTAAAATATTATAAAATTTAAAAATAATAATATATTATTTATTTAAAAATATTTTACATCTAGGAGGTATTGGTGATGGGGTAAGCAGATAAAGTAGGTGTGGATGATGGGTTAAGCACATAAAGTCATGATTGTAAACCACAATTATGTTAAATTAAATAATAGTAATAAGTATGTTAAAACATGTTTCCATTTTAGAGTACGCTTTTTAGAATATTAATTTAATTATAAGTAATTATTAAGTGGATGTTAGAGATTCAAAATCAATGAAATTTGTGAGAATATTCATAATAGTAGTTATGGTTAGAGGGTTAAGACTTAACTTCAAGCTGGTTAATGCATTTATATTTAATTTATCTCAAAAAAAATAATTATTTAAAGAAGATTTCATTTCAAACATATAGTGTTGATAAACTATGGTAGTGACCGATGGTATTGTAAAAAAACTAATTCCATGGTAAAGTGGGGGTAAATATCCATAATTAAGAATATGGTTACATGTTTTCTAAATTTAGACAATATGAAATATATGTGGATCAACTCTTTTGATGTTTATCATAAATTGTGCTCTATCCAAATTTATTAATGGTTTAATTTTAATAGATATTTTAAAAAAATTATGAAATGATAAATTCCAAAATAATAATTTTTTGATCCCGTCATATCTATATTGTTTGAAAAATTTATTAGGAGATGGTTCTTTGATCTCGTCATATATATATTGTTCCAAAAATTTATTAGGAGTTGATTCTTTGATCTAGTCATATGTACATTCTTCTAAAAATTTATTAGGAGTTGTTACAATTATATGTAGTTATAAAATTAATAATAATAATTAATTGAAAAGTAGTGGTATACAATAAAGTATATATTAATATTTATTACTAAAAACGGGAACTTTATTTAATTAGTTATTAAATTAACATAACCATTCAAATTAGTAAGATAATGAAGGATGAACTAATGGAGTTTTACACTTTGATGTTAGGCAACATATAAAGAACTCACGTCATAAATCCCCAATGAAATTGCCGCCCTAATAGTTTCCAAATTACTTCCTAATAGTTTCTAAATTACCTTAAATTAGGTTTGGACAATCCCCTCACTTTAAAACCATAAGAAAAAACATTATGTGGTTGAAAGGGTGCCTTTATATAGCCCCAACAAAATATATAATCCCGTGAAATCAGTGGGATACAGCCAAATCATAAGGCAACAAAGAAGTCAAGAACAAACAAATTACAACTATGGCAAGTGGACCACCTTACAGAGCCTATAGGTTCATCAGGAAATGGAGTTTGGAGAACTACTTATTGGCACCCCGTTTTAGTGCCAAAAAAATAGTGGTTGACCAATTTCATTCTATACATAAAGTCTTCAGACATGGAATTTTCTCCAAGCTATTGTAGCAGCTGCCTGTGGATCAACGACATGGCGCAGTGGCAAGAATTTTATATGAGGCATAGGCTCGGCTCCACGATCATGTGCACGGTTGCATTTCTATTATTAATGCCCTCAAATAGGAGGTATGTAAATATTCATCATAGAGCATGTATTTTCGGACCGAAAAATGTCATTGTACTAATTCAATTATTTTTTTCCATTACAAAACTAAAGTTTTAAGGGGTAGAACGAAATTTTGAAGGGGCAGAATGAAAGTTTGAAGGAGCAGCTAGCTCTTACTCGTGCTCAACTCATAGAATGTTGGAACCTAGTCAAAGGTTTGAAGGGGCAGAATGAAAGTTTGAAGAAGCAACTAGCTCTTACTCGCGCTTAGCTCGAGGAATGCATGAGCAGAGTCGAAGGTTCATGCAATATCGAGATATCTGACTACACAAATGACAATCAATCCAGACCACCAGATTCAATTCCTAGCGGGTATCAAAATTCCATTGAACAGAATCAACAATATTCTGTTTGGGAAGACCATCAATCTGCCATGCCCCAGAACATTGCGATCAATTAGTACATGGTGCAGCTTGTGCCACTGCTGGTAGTTGTGGTAGAAGGTCCAAGTTTTTTTCCGATCTATATGCATAGAGGGGGTGTGAGAAACCTCATTAGTGATGTTTCTTCCTTGGAGCAAAGAGACATGGGAATAGATTTGGGTACCTTCCACTATAGCCAGGATGTCTAGAATAAACTCAGCAGAGGTAGTCGAACATTATAATTCACCCTCGTGGAGAAGATATGTCAGCAAAGCTTTCCTATCCCCTATCCCAAGGAGTAAAATAATCCTTCTGTTTGATAAAATGTCCAGCAACACTTCATAATTGTCAATCTTGCGTGACGTGGTTTCCACTTCATAATTTTCAGTCCTACATGACTTGGTTTCTTTTGGTTTCATAGGGGTAAAATTAGGGTAATTACATAATCATGATGGCATGATACACCAATATGTAATGACATACCAAATAGCCATATTTTGTTTTTAATATTTATCATAACATTCGTATGCTTTTCAAATTGTTGATCTGTGCATCATTTTAAAAGTTAGATATTACATTAAAAGTAGTAATAATCACATTTTCAATAAGGAAATTGATACTCACAGTTAATATTGATACTATACATCATTTAAAAATTATTCTTTTACATTACAAGATGGGGTACTCTCATTTTCACTGTAAGGAAATTTATATTCATAGTTATTCTTGTCAATGGAAGAAAGTGTTTATTAAAATATCTATTTCATATTTTAAGCTGTAGATCTTGGTGAGCCAAAGTGATTTAGTGTTTGCATCAACTATTGTTGTGAGAGATGTTCTTTAGATTTGGGTGTAATTATTCATTCTTCCATTATACTTTGTATCTCGGATGAGCAATTGATTTCTAATAGAAGAAGAGTCTCATTGGGTTTCCCCTTGTGGGGTTTTCCCTAGTCATTGATCTAACTTCTCTGTGTCTCATTGAGTTCTTGGTTTTCTTCAATTGTGCATATGGTTTATATGGTTTATGTTCTATATAAAATTACTTAACATATTTTTCAACATAAATAAGTTATGGATTTAAGTGATTGTAACAAGATAGAGCATCAAAATTTCAACATGGTATCAAAGCTTTAGTGAAGACAAGCTCAAGAAGACAAGTTCCAGTCCAAGTTCTCATTTTCTTGGAATATCACTAGCTATTCTCCCCATTTGCAACTCCTTTTCTTAGGAAGTATAGTTTGTTTTCCACTCCATTTAAAGCTCTCTTTTTGCTAAAATATAGATTGTTGCCCATTACATTTGCAACTCCTTTTATGCTGTAATATGGCTTGTTGTCTGCTCCATTTGCAACTCTCTTTCTGCTTAAATATACATTTTTTCCACTCCATTTGCAGATTATTTTATGTTGAAATAGAACTTGTTGTCCTCCCCATTTGCAGCTAGTTTTTTCTTAAATATCTCTTGTTGTTCCTTCTACTTATTGCTCATTTTCTCTTACATTTTTTTGCTGAAATATCTCATTTATAGCCAAAATATCTTTTCTTATCCCTTTTTATTTGTTGTTGAATGTTTGAGTAGATCAAGATGTCTTTCTCCTACTTTAAGAATGAAGAGAAGTTTGTTAATTCTTCAAAAGTTTTCCCTTGGAAGTCCAATGTTGACACATATTCATTGTAATTGGGTGAATATAAGTAAAATAGTGTAAATTGAAAATAAGGAGAATAGGAATAAGAAGAGACACTCAGAGGTGAAGCCCAAGAGTCTCTCCCTCCATGTATATATCCATGAGATATATTAATGAAAAATCATAGCTTTCATTGCGGATTTATCTCCTTGACTCACATGGTATCAAGCAAACTCCATTTTTTAGCTTTTATGCCCTTGTAAATCCCTTCTGCCATTTCTATCATCTGTCATATTATTTATTCATATGCTCTCTATCCTTTGTGTGTTTTATAATCTGGTGTACATCCACATTATCTTTAATGTTGCATCATCACTGGTATACTATGTGCTTTGTATTAGAGACTCCCAATTGCTCTTAGCATAACACTTTTCACTTGCACAGGTCTCTCTCCCAACTATGCACTACCTCCACTATGTTATTGCCATAGTCGAAACCACACTGCGGTCTTCCTACACCCCTCCCCACTACGCAGCCAGAAATTTTTTATGTTGCTTCCACAAATATTGTATACATTATCCCACTCATCTTTTTTACATTAACACAGGTCCTCTCCCTCAAGACTCGACCTCACCTGCGTATTTCCTCCACTCATTCTACACCGAGTCTATTCAAATGTAGTATACTCACCCACCATCAAATACCACATTTCAAATGTCTCTTCATCTCCTCCCATGGATAGTCCAACCTCTGAAAACCTAAACAACCTCATCACCCAGACTCGGTCCCTCTCAAAATTGACTCCACAGTCAATGCCCTATACACAACTCCAAACGTTGTGTAATACCCCTGAACTACTACTAGTACTCCTATCACCATACTCTAGTTATGTTTCCACAACTATACGTGACCCCTCTATCCCTCAACACGATGGCCTTTGTCCATATGTTTGTCAACCAACATTCTTCAACCACAATTTTTTAATATATAACACCATGCTAACACTGTCCATATATAACATTGCCTTTGTCCATATATAGCATTGCCTCCCCTTCAATAGTACCTTCCCCATATACACCCTCCCTATATACACCCTCCCCACACACCACCTCCCCCAAGTAAAAACTCCCAAAATTATTACCTCTATCCTATATATCAAAGTGAATTTTACTTTTACAATTTTATACAAGAAACTGCATTTTTTTTACCACTACAAGTGAAAATTTTTATATATTAGTAGAAAAGTATTTTTTTACACAATACACAATATTTAATATGCATTCGTTAATATCTATTGTTGGAGCGGTCCTCTCTGGGAAAGAGGATTATCTAGAAATGTTAAGGAAGATTAAACACTCTCACATTTTTAATGAGTTGTGGAAAGGAGTTTGTGTTGGAGAAGAAGATAATGAACCTGCAAAGCCCACCTCAGATAAGGAGATCGCCATTTGGGAAAACAAGAGCAACAAGGCTTATGCCTTGATTGCAACATCTGTAAAAGAAGAGGTGATTCACCATACTTCACCACTTTCATTTTTTTTCAAACCTTATAGAAGTTGAAGGAAATCTATGACTCACACTCTGAACTTCATGCTATCTAATTAATGATTAAGTTGTTTAGTTTTGAATAGAAAAATGTTGATGTTCTTTATTTAGCATCAAAATTAAGCTCTATTATGCATGATATCAAAATTGTTCAAATAAACATTCCTCTTATAGCTTATTTCAAGGCACCATATCCCACTTACTCAAATTATTTCGAGTGATTACAAGAAAATGGAAACCTCAAGGAGATTAACTTTGGCTCCGTTATGTAGAAGTCTGTTGAGAGAGAAAATGATTTTGGGAACAAGACACATCCTCAATCTTCTGAAGAAGTTGTTTGTGTTTCACATAGATATAAGAATCATGCTCAACATTATTCTAGAGGAAGAGGTGGTCAAAGAGGAAGAGGAAGAAGAAATTTCAGAGGCAAAGAGGGCAGACAATTCTAAGGAGAAAGTATGATCTTCATTGCATACAATGAAATAAATATGGACACGATACATCCACATGTAAATCTCCTTGGGACATGATTGAACATGAAAGAAATAAAGCTAAAGGTAAAACCAATGAGGAAGTAAAAGGTAAAGCACATGATTCCCCTCACTATTTTGTGGCATATTGTAATATTGGAGTAACTGAAGGCTTTTTTATTGCTTCACTTGCTTCTTGGAAAAATGATTGGTTGCTTAATTCAGGGGCAACTTGCCACATGAATTTTAGAAGACATTTTTTGGAAGAATTTACTGAAAATGTTGATGGAGTAGCCTACTTTGTAGACAATTCAAAAGTCAAGCCATTAGGGCTTGCCACCATCAAGCTCAATTTGCCTGTTGTTCCCGGCTTTCTTTTGCATGATGTTTTATATCTGCCAGAGATGAGAAACATTTTTTCTTTGGTCCACATCCTCCAACAAGGAAACTCCATTCATATTTTTGATGGAAAGGTTGAGGTTAGAAAATCATCAGATCGCTCACTAGTCATGATGGGGATAGAAGAAGAAAGACCTCTCAAGCTACAAGGTACCTCTGCTCGTGAAAACAAATTATCATATAGTTCTCATTATGAGAAAGATACATTTCCATCAAGTATTTTATGGCATGCTATATTTTGACACTTGACCTACGATAGGATTCGCTTATTGAAGAAAAATGGTGTTACTGGTTTGCCTACAATTCCAAGGAAACTTAAGAAAAATGATGTTGGTATTCAAGGAAAACATAGCAAAGATTTTTTTCATGATTCACATTCCCGAACACATAGAAAACTTGAGAATGCCTATTCCTTCTACAATTCTAAATAAATATATGATGACATTTATTGCTAACTACACCACAATATGTTGGGTTTATTTCTTGAAGAACAAATCCGACGCTCTCCAAACATTCAAGAACTTTCATGCATGGATTGAAAATTAAGTACAATATAATATTGGCTCTATTCACATTGATAATGGGAAAGAGTGCACTTCAAATGAATTTGAAAAATATATTTGACAACATGTGATCAAATATCAAACAATTGTTCCTTATAATCCCTAACATAATGGAGTAGATGAAATAAAGAATAGGAGAATCTTAAATATCATGTGTTCCATGATGTTTTTCAAGAATGTAAAATTGTTGTTTTGGGCTTATGCAGTTCTATGTGTTGTGTATACAAGGAATAGGTGTCCAGCTAATGCTATTAGAAACAAGACTCCTAATGAAATGTGGATGGCCACATTCCTTCGATAAAGTATCTCAGGGTCTTTAGTTACACCTATTATGCCTTGATACCAAAGGAACAAAGAAACAAACTTGGTGTAAGGAGTCATAAATGTATCTTCTTGGGGTATTCAAATACCTCCAAAGCATATCTCTATGATGAATTTAATAAGACATTTATTGTATCTAGATATGTGATCTTTCTTGAATCTTCCAAACATGACAATGTTGTTGAGCAATAGCTTGATCGCTTAAATAGATTAAGAAATGAAAATTAATTTCAAGAATTTGATAATTAGATTCCACATCTCGAAGGGGGAATTCCTATACTAGATCAATCTATGGGACAATATTCTGAAGAACACTCTCCCCCACATGAAGTTCCATCCACTCACAATACTTTGAGTGATGTGATTGGTATAATTGGGAGACTAAATCTTGACTCAGCCCCAACTCCATCAACTGAGAAGCCTTCACCATCTCGAAAAGGTCCTCAAAAATGCTTGACAGGGACACTAGAAAGTTTTCATCTTGATGAGGTTTGGAAGACAGGAACAAGAAATTCAACCAAGAAAAATGGAGGTGATGTAGATGATTCTAATTTAGCTATTGATATGGATGTTTCTTATGATTGTGAAATAAATTTGTCTAGAGATTTTGAACCAACTTCCTTGAAAGAAGATGGTTCTCATGATAAATGGAAAGAATCGATGCAAAACTAGTATGATGCATTGATAAAGAATGGCACTTGGAAGCTGGTTGATCCTCCATTGGGAACAAAACAAATTTTTTTCAAGTGGGTCTACAAGAACAAGTATAAAGCTAATGGATGGCTCACTTAACAAGCAGAAGTATAGGCTTGTGGTAAAAGGTTTTTCCCAAAAGGAAGGGGTCGATTATGAGGAGACTTTTTCCCCCATAGAAAAATGAGCCACCATTTAGACACTCTTTTCCATGGTAGCTCAAAACGGTTAGAAAGTCCATCAAATGGATGTAAAAAAATCTTTCTTGAATGGAGATCTAAATGAGAACTTTTTTATGTCCCAACCAAAAGGATTTTTTGTGAAGGGCCAAGAAAAAAAAGCATAAAAGCTTGTGAAATCCTTGTATGGCCTCAAGCAAGCACCGTGAGCCTGGTATAAAATGTTCACTAAGCTTCTTCTAAAACTAAACTTCAAACATTGTGACCTTGGTGACAAAAATTTGTTCGTCAAGAATGTTGGAAAAACAATTGTATATATTTTGGTGTATATAGATGATATTTCGATGACAAGGAACAATGAGAGGTACATTACATACACAAATGAGGAATTGAGGAAATATTTTGAAATGACTGAATTGTTCTATGTTCACTACTATCTTGGTATCGAGGTAACTCAACATCGAAAGTTTATATTCCTCTCTTAGTAGAAGTACATTGCAGATCTGTTGAACAGGTTTAGCATGGATGAGTGCATTCCTTTAACTACTCCAATGTAACAAAAATTGAATCTCACTCTAATAAGGGAAAACAATTTGAGGATGCAACAAAGTATAGACAGTTTGCAGGAAGTCTCAACTACCTAACTACTACCAGAACAAACATCTCATTTCTTGCCAGAATTCTCTCTAGGTTTATGCAAAAGCCTTGTGAGAGACATTGGTGTGCTACAAAAAGACTCCTCAAGTACTTGAAGGGAACTCAATACTTTGCACTCAAGTATACATAGGTGGGAAATTTTAGTGTCATTGGATACTCTGATTTATAATTCGATGGAGATAAAGGAACGGGGTTATATACTTTAGGTTATGCTATGAGGTTATGTAGGTGAGAAATGGGAATGAATGACGTGTGATGTTTATCTTGCAAAAATTGCTGCTAAATGAAGGGATATAGAGTTTAACCAAGCTACAATCCGAGTTGGTAAATTCAAGGCGACATCTAAAAAATCTACCTAAGAGTAAAACATATACAAAGTTTCAACATAAGTAGTCTATGGGTTTTTATTTTACAGATATTTTATTTTTTTTATACAAGATATCGCAGCAATACAGAATATTGATATTGCAAAAATTACTAGAGGACCTCATTGAGGTGCACTTTTTTGATTTCCTACTTGGTTGATACCTTCTCATGACTAGAAGGATTTAAATACGAATTAATATGTTCCCAAAACAAATTAGATTTAAATTTTATAGATAAAAAATATTAAAAAAAATTCGATGCCTCCAATTTGATAGTTACTTGATTTTGGTGTGGGTAGTTTACACGAAATGTGATTGGAAAAAGGATGGGGAGACAATATAAATCATATCTTGGATATAATTCATTTGTTATTAGAGATCCTTCAAGAATTTGAGCCATCGACTTTGGAAATGTTTCTAGTAGGTACTCATATGGTTTTTAATGTTATGATTATTTCACCTCATGGTTATTTTGGGCAAGAAAATATTTTATGAATGACTGATAAGACATTGATGGATAGGTAAATAATTTTTGTATAATTTCAATGTCCATTCCATGATATCCTCTCTTTATTGTTTGAATGTATTTTGAACTTTTATTTTTATTTTGCTTTGTATTTTAAGTATGAAATTGAAAATTCTAAGTATCATGTTCATTTAAACAACAACCAAATCTTGAAGATGAAAGTTGTATCACATGATATTAATAGAGATCCTTTTAATTGTTTTGTGTTGAAATACTTTTATGACTATTAGAAAAGTTTGCATTCATGTTCTTATTTGAACACATGTTATTTATATATTTTACCAAGTTCACATGTTAGAGAAAAACAAGTTGTTGTGAGTAAAACAACAAGGATTAGACATCACAACTCAAATTATTTTTTTCTTACAAGTTATTTATAGCTTGAGGTTTTTAGCTTGTAACTTAGTTGTCATGATTGTGCCTAAGATTTACCTAAAGGTTAAATACTATGTTACTAGGGTGTTCTTTTCTATGGTGATGTTTATTTCTTTATACAGGTCATCCAGCCACATAGTGGCCAATATCACTCAACTGAAGAAAACTTGTTCGAGTTTCTTACCTTTATGAGGAAGAATGGCTTTAACATTGTTGATGTTGAGATATACGTCATATAAATCCTTTATAGTCTACTTAAATTTATATTCTAGTGTGTATCATCTTTCATGTCATACTCTATACATTGTATCTTATTTTGTCTTCAGAAAAGGAACTCAGTATTGATGGAAAGTAGCAGGATTTGAAGAAATAAGATAACACTAACACTGGAGTGACAAATGCAAAAAGAGAGAGAAGAGAATCAATGTAGTGATACACTTAAATTCAGTATCCCACATAAATCACACACATAGGGATTGGTGTTCAAGCCTTCAGAGTTGGCAAATTCACCTGCAATGGCTTGCAAACACAATGATAATGTTTTAAAGTGAAGAAACAACATTTCATGTGTAAATTGTAGTCTAATGAATCTTTAGTTGGAGACTCATTTTTTAATACTTAACATTTCATATAATATAATTTATGTGGTTGAAATTATTCATGGTAGCACTTGATATTGTTTAGTGTTTTAATTAACAAATGTTACTTTTCATTTTCATATTAGATGGACTAGTGCACATTGTATGAATTCTTTTTAATTTAGCCACAAAATCATACTCATTAATTTATACTGATTAATAATTATGAACACATAAAATCAGTCTATAACTACTAAATTAATAGCTTATATTGATTATTCATGAACACAAATAAAAGGAATAGACAAATAAATTAGTCATTTATAATGATTATTAATGAAAATAAATGAAATGAATATAAACTACTAAATTAGTCATTTATATAATGAATATGAAACTACCAAAAAAATATAAATGACTACTCCATATAATTAATTCGTTATTACAAATGACAACTTACAGTATCTTATAACACAACCAATGCTTTTGTCATTAATTGGTTTTCTTGGATGATCATATAGTAATATATTTTTTTGTATATTTGGTCATTAATTGTGAAAATTAATGACTAGATAAAGGAATAAATGAATGACTAAATTAATGATCAAATTTATGACTAAATATATTACTAGATGATAAAATTGAGACAAACAATTAATCACCAAGCTAAAAATGACTAAGAGTTGGTTGCATTATAAGATACTCTAAATTAGCTACTACCGGTCACCGAATGAAAAATGGTCGTCTTTATGCAAATGCTAGTCATTGTTTTGGTAACCAATTAGCCATTTTTTACTAGTGAAGGGTGAAGACAAATAAGGCACAATTCATTTTGATTGAGAGAATATTGGATCCGTTGTCCGGGTTTGAAAGCAGATACCAAAATAGTCTTAGGACAAGTGCATAGAGAGCATATATATATATAATATATTTATTATATATATATATATATATATATATATATATATATATATATATAATATATATATATATTCTTTGATGGATGCCAAATTAGTTTTCAAAGGTGAGTAGAAGTGAATGAAGAAGTTCTTGGTGATGAGGAGGCTTAGTGAGGTTAGCCTACAAGGGGAATGATTTTTTTTTTTTAAGGGAATCGTGTGTGAGTCATACTAACACCTGACAAGGAATGTTGGCCACACATGAGAAAATACGAATTAAGGAATAACTAGTGAACAAACTTGGATTAGATTTGCAGGTAAACGTTATTTTAGTAACATGGCTAAGGTATAGAAGAATTATGGCCAATTAAAACGAGGGAATTAATTATGGCTAAACATACATTGGGCAAGCATGAATTGACCCATGAATGGGAGAATGATCTCTACCAAGGGAGGAGAGGGAAATGGATGTTGGGGAGAGGAGTTACTAATCACAATAGATAGATGTGTAGATGAACACAAATTTGATGAGGATTTGACGAATAAGGCCTAGAAACAAGTTGAATAAAATCAAAATGCTTCACACACCTAAGAATGAAATATTAACTAGAGATGGGAGTTAGAGAATGTAAACCCTTTGAATAGTGTGGCATATCTAGGTAGCCAACAAAATTAGTTATTGGAGAGGGTAGGTATATGTATGCTCTAATACCACATTAAGAACAACCATGATGAAGACAAAAGATATGAAATATAAGAATTGAATGCATATATTATTCACATGGTATACATTTATAATACATTGGAGTGACTCTCTGATTCATCTTGCAATGTCTCTTAGATTCCCTATGACTATTCAAGTTACTCACCATAACCCTTAGTGAGTTAGGTGTCCGACCTTCCTCCCCTTAATCCAAAGGGGTATGTACGAGTCCAAGAAGAGTGTTGTAATAGGAAATGTGAAAAAATGCATGGCAGCACTAGGCTAAATATTCTCTCTGAAATATTGGCACAATGTGGTGGTTTAACAAAGACCACCAACACTAGAATGCTTAGTGTAGTTACTAGATATCTTTTAAATCTAGCACAGAGTTAAAATATTCTCCTAGAGGAAGTGTTCCTAATGCTTTGGAGGTGGAGGCCTTCAACCAAGAAAATGAAGTTATACAACCTGTAGTGGTTTAAGGATTACCACCAACTCTAGAATGCTCAATGCAATTCCTAGAACTCTTCTAAAAATCTCAAGAAATTGAAGTATTTTGCTAGAGAAATTGTCCCCAGTTCTTTGAAAAGGGAGAAGCTCAACCTAAAAAGAGAGAGGGACGTCTTAATATTGCATATATGGTCTAAGGTTGACAGCCAACCAAAGGCATGATTAGAGGCATCTCTATCTTTGGCTACACCTCTAAATCTGGTATGGAAGGTTGTGGCTTAGGCTCACTTTAATTTTTGTTCCTTTGGCTACAACTCTGAATTAGGCAACAGACTCAGGTCGTGGCTCAAGCTCACTTGATGTGGGTTTGAAGCTTGTAGATGGACATCATTTCCCACCCTGTCAAATACAAGGTGATATCATGGAGAAAAATCAACTGCAAGACTTTTCAATACTTTAGAATAAATTTTGACATATGACTGAAATATCTTCTCGGTTTTTCAAGCCCATTCTGAAGAACCAATCCATCCAAGGTCAATGTTTGTTCTTCCAAGAGGCTTGTTTTTGAAGCATATGTTTTAAGAATGAGTTGTTTTAAAATATTCCTCACAGGGATGAATATCAAAAAAATGATATTTCATATGGCGAACTCAGTCACAATGTTTCCATTTAATAATTTATCTGCCTATTATGGAAGAGGACGAGAATCTCAAACATTTGAAGATGAACTATCGTAAAGAAATCCATCACTCTGAAACTGGCTGGGCTTCAAGTAATTTGGAATGTGAAAGGACACATCCTTGTCATATCCAAGACTAGTTTTGTGTTTTTTATGGAGAAGCTCTTCGCAAGCTCTGATGATGGGCTTGGGAAATGTGTGCTAACTTTTTGCTTCTACATGAAACTCTACTTCATTAGGCACTGAATCTAAATGAAATTCAATATTATTGACGTGTTGTTGATGGGAATCTGTCTTAATGTTCTAAAAAAGTAGGTTCAGAATTATGATTCCACTATTGTAATTTTACTTGCTCAAGTGAAGATTCAAGCTCCATTTTTTTTTCTTGTGCATTTTGTAGACAGATTTGAATGTGTGTGAGAGAATATTTGTTGACTTTTAATGTATCATGAGCTCTAGATAATATTATACATTTGAGATGCTCTAATACTTCATTAACTATGGCCATTTTTATTGAAGAAATAAGTTGAATCTCACAAATATTGCTCCTAATAATGAATGCATTACATTAATCAATGCATTCACAAGAAATGGACAACCAAAGATGAAATGTTGGAATAAATACTACTAGTATTACGAATTTAATTGACTTTAGTGCCTACCAGGATCTTGACCTCAAGGTTTATATAAACAAACCAACTCTCAGATATCTATAATCAACTCAAAAGCACATTAGATTATGATTGAATATATGGAATATGAAAGCCTTCAATGTATTCAAAGCAACATACAAAAATTCCAAGTCATGGAATTTCAACCACCCCCACTCAATTTCGAACAATACAATGCCAAGGAGATTTCCTTATGAAATGGTCAATTCTCAACATCAAAATCCTCATGCCAATGCATTAATACCCTACACAACTCTAGGTTATTTAATAGCTGAACATTTCCCCTATAACGAGGTTCATGAATTATCTGAATTAAAGATTCAATAATGCACATATCAACCTCAAATAATGAATAATATATATAGAGAGAGAGAAAGAGATAAGTATATCCTTGCAACCCTGACTTTCTAATAATTGTAAATCACTTTCCAACAATTCCTAATCATATATATACTATGGAAAATAACTTAACTTGTCCTTAATCAATCTCAATTGTTTAATTTCTAACTTAATAATCAATAATACTATTATTAGTATTATCCTCCTTATGATATTATTATATTATTATTTAGAAGAAATTTGACTCTCTCAATCATGAGACTCAATCATGTCATATGTAACTCCCCTCAATTAACGCATATGTCACTTGCTCTCTCTCTCTTAATCGATTCATTCCTCTCTCTCTTTAATGATCTTACACACATCTTAAACTCACTTACACAATTTAATCACTAATCATAAAAAGATTGTTCTTACACCTCTTTAATGCATAAGTTACACTCCTCCCCTTTAGGAAATAAATTACACTCCCATTTTGGCATATGTAACTCCTCCTTTAGGCATAGGAGCTAATCCCTCATGAAATTGACCTCCTTTCTATTCCTATATATTTGTGCCTCTCATCTTCACACACATACTTATGATTGTGAGTGGAGAATTTGAACTTGGGAAAGAGAGAGTTAGAAAGTCAGAGAAAAATTAATAGAGAGAAATAGTCTTGAAGAGAAACAGCAGATCTTGGAGAGCCAAAAAGATTTAGTGTTTTCATCCACTATCGTTGTCATTGATTTTTTTTAGATTTGGGTGTAATTTTTCATTCTTTCATTGTACTTTGTATACGACTGAGCAATTCATTTTTTCCCCTTGTGGGGCTTTCCTCGGTCATTGACCTAGATTCTCTTTGCCTCATTGAATTCTTGGTTGTCTTCAACTGTGCATATGGTTTATATGGTTTATGTTCTATCTACAATAACTTAACATATTTTTCAACATAAATAAGTTATGAATTTAAGTGATTGTAACAACATAGAGCATCAAAATTTCAACATGGTATCAAAACTTTGCTGAAGACAATCTCAAGAAGAAAAGTTCCATTCCAAGTTCTCTTTCTATTGGAATATCACTTGCTATTCGCTTCATTTGAAGCTCCTTTCCTATTGAAGTGTAGTTTTTTTTTCCGCTCCATTTGAAACTCTCTTTTTGCTGAAATATAGTTTTCTACCCATTACATTGGCAACTCCTTTTATCCTAAAATATAGCTTGTTGTCTGCTCCATTTGAAACTCTCTTTTTGCTGAAATATACATTATTTTCCACTCCATTTGAAGATCATTTTCTACTGAAATATAACTTTTTGTCCGCTCCATTTGCATCTTGTTTTTTTGCATAAATATCTCCTGTTGTTCCTTCTACTTACTGCTCATTTTCTGCTAAAATTTCTCTTCCATTTTGCTATTGAAATATCTCATTTACAGTTCAAATATCTCTTGTTGTCCCTTTCTAATTTGATGTTGAATGTTTGAGTAGAGAAAGATGTCTTTCTCCTACTTTAGGAATGAAGATAGGTTGGTTTATGCTTCAAACGTCTTCCCTTGGAACGCCAATGTTGACAACTAATCATTTGAATTAGGTGAATATAAGTAAAATAGTGTAAATTGAAATAAGGAGAATAGGAATAAGAAGAGACACTCATAGGTGAATCCAAGGAGTCTCTCCCTCCATGTCTATATCCACGAGAAATATTAATGAAAAATCACAACTTGCATTGTGGATTTACCTCCTCACCTAACATGGTATCAAAGCAAACTCCATTTTTTAGCTTTTTTGCCCTTGTAAATCCCTTCTACCATTTCTACAGTCTGCCAGATCATTAATTCATATGCTCACTTTCCTCTACTTGTTTCATAATCTAGTGTACATACACATTTCTTTTAACGTTGCCTCATCACTGGTGTACTGTGTGTTTTTATCAAAGGCTCCCAATAACTCTTAGCATAATGATTCTCACTTGCACACGTCTCTCTCCCAACTACGCGTTGCCTCCATTATGTTATTACCATAGTCGAATCCACACATAGGTCCCATCACTCCCCTCGCACTATGTAGCCAGAAATGTTGTATGCTCCTTCCACAAATTTTGTGTACATTATACCACTCAGCTTTTTTACATTAACACATGTCCTCTCCCTCTAGCCTGAACCTCACCTGAGTATTTATTCCAGTAATACTACAACAAATCTAGTCAAATGTAGTATACTCAACCCCATCGAATAACACATTTTGAATTTCTCTTCATATCCTCCCACACACAGTCCAACCTCCAATGACCTCAACAACCTTAGCACCCCGACTCATCCCTCTCAACATCGACTCCACAGTCAACACCCTACACACAACTCCAAGAGTTGTGTAATACCTCTGGACTGCTATTCGTTACTTTGGTCACCATACACTAGTTATGTTTCCACAACCATACATGACCCCTCTATCCCTTGACACGATGGCCTTTGTCTATATGTTGGTCAACCAACATCCTCTAACCATAATTTTTTAATATATAACATCATGTTGCTTCTGTTGATATATAACATTTCCTTTGTCCATATATAGTGTTTCCTCCCATCCCATAATACCTTCCCCATACACACCCTCCCCACATACCACCTCCCCCAAGTAACAACTCCCCAAAGTATTACCTCTATCCTATATATCAAAGTGAATTTTATTTTTACAATTTTATAAGAGAAACTACATTTGTTTTACCACTACAAGTGAAATTTTTTATATATTGGTAGAAAAGTATATTTTTTGTGTAATAGACAATATTTAATATGCATTCATTAATATCTATTGTTGGAGTGGTCATCTCCAGAAAAGAGGACTATATAGAATGGTTATGGAAGATTAAACACACTCTCATTTTTAATGAGTTATGGAAAGGAGTTTGTGTAGGAGAAGAAGATAATGAACCTACAAAGCCCACCTCAAATAAGCAGATCACCATTTCGGAAAACAAGAGAAGAAAGTCCCATTCCTTGATTGAAACATCTATAAAAGAAGAGGTGATTCTCTATATTTCACCATTTTCAAATATTTTTGAAGCCTTACAAAACTTGAAGGAACACTATGGCTCACACTCTGAACTTCAAGTTGTTTATTTAATGATTAAACTGTTCACTCTTGAATTGAAAAATGTTGATCCTCTTGCTTTAGCATCAAAAGTAAAATATGTCATGCATGATATCAAAACCACTGGTTTTAAAATAGACATTCCTCTTATAGCTTATGTCAAGGAACCATATCCCACTTACTCAAATTATCTCGAGTCATTGAAAGAAAATGGAAACCTCAAGGAGATTAACTTTGAGTCGCTTGTGAAGAAATTTTCTAAGAGAGAAAAGGATTTTGGGAAGAAGACACATCCTTAGTATTTTGAAAAAGTTGTTTGTCTTGCACATAGAGAGAAGAATCATGCTCAACATTATTCTAGAGGAAGAGGTAGCCGAAGAGGAAGAGGAAGAAGAAATTTTAGAGGTAGAGGGTGCAAACAGTTCTAAGGAGAATGTATGATCTTCATTACATACATTGAAATAGAGGTGGACACCATGTATCCACATGTAAATTGCCTTGGGACATGATTTATCGGGAAATAAGTGAAGCCAAAGGTAAAACCCATGACAAAGATAAGGGTAAAGCACCTAATTCCCCTCACTATGTTGTGGCGTATTGTAATATTGGAGTAATTGAAGACTTGTTTATTGCTTCACAAGATTATTGGAAAAATGATTGGTTGCTTAATTCAGGGGCAATTTTCCACATGAATTTACTAACAATGTTGATGGAGCAGTATACTTTGCAGACAAATCAAAAATCAAGATAATAGGGCTTGGCACCATTAAGCTCAAATTTCCTGGTGTTCCTGACTTTATTTTGAATGATGTTTTATATCTCCTAGAGATGAGGAGAAACTTGTTTTATTTGGTCCACATACTCCAACAAGGACACTCCATTCATATTTTTGATGGCAAGGTTGAGGTTAGAAAATCATCAGATCGCTCACTTGTCATGATGGAATAGAGGAAGAAAGACATCTCAAGCTGCAAGGTACCTCTCCTCATGCACAAAACGTATCATACAATTCTCATTATGATGAAGATAAATTTACATCAAGTCTTTTATCGCACAATAGATTTGGACAATTGAACTATGATAGCCTTTTCTTATTGAAGAAAAATGGTGTTACTGGTTTGCCTAAATTCCAAGGAAAGTTAAGAAAAATGATGCTGGTATTCAAGGAAAGCATAGCTAAGAGTCCTTTCATGATTCACATTCTCGAGCACATAGAAAACTTGAACTCATTCATTCAAACTTGTGTGGCCCAATCCCTAGTCCTTATGCAAATGGAAATAAATATATGATGGCATTTATTGATAACTACACCAGAATATGTTGGGTTTATTTATTGAAGAACAAATATCATGCTTTTCAAATATTCAAGAACTTTCATGCATGGATTGAAAATGATGCATAATATAATATTGGATCCATTCACATTGATAATGGAAAGGAGTACACTTCAAAGGAATTTCAAAACTACCTTCGCCAACATGAGATCAAATATCAAACAAGTGTGCCTTATAATCCTTAACAGAATAGAGTAGATGAAATAAAGAATAGGACAATCTTAAATATTGTGTGTTCCATGATGCTTTTCAAGAATGTAAAATTCATGTTTTGGGCTGATGCAATTTTATGTGTTGTGTCTATAAAGAATAGGTGTCCATGTAATGCTATTAGAAGCAATACTCCTAATCAAATGTGGGTGACCACATTCCTTCGATAAAGCATATCAGTGTCTTTAGTTCCACCTATATGCCTTGATACCAGAGGAATAGAGAAACAAACTTGGTGTAAGGAGTAGTAAGTGTATCTTCTTGGGGTATTCAAATACCTCCAAAGCATACTATCTCTATGATGAATTTAATAAGACGTTTTTTGTATTTAGATATGTGATCTTTCTTGGATCTTCAAAACATGACAATGTTGTTGAGTAGTAGCTTGATCGCTTAAACAGATTTAGACATGAAAATTCATTTCAAGAATTTCATAATTAGATTCCACATCTTGAAGGGGGGATTCCTATACTAGATCAATTTGTGGACCATTCTTCTAAAGAGTCTCTCCCCCACATGAAGCTCCATCTACTCACTATTCTTTGAGTGATGTGATTGACAGAATCGGGAGACTAAATATTGACCCAGCCCCAATTAGATCAACTGAGCAGCCTCAACCATCTCAGAAAGGTCCTCCAAATTAGTTGACAAAGACACTAGAAAGTTTTTATCTTGATGAGGTTTGGATGATAGGAAAAAGAAATTCAACCAGGAAAAATGGAGGTGATGTAGATGATTCTAATTCACCTGTTGATATGGATGTTTCTTATGACTGTGAACTAAATTTGTCTGGCGATTTTGAACCAACATCCTTCAAAGAAGCCAGTTCTCATGCTAAATGGAAAGAAGAGATGCAAAAGGAGTATGATGCCTTGATAATTAATGGAACTTGGAAGTTGGCTAATCCTCCATTGGGAACCAAACAAATTGGCTGCAAGTGGGTCTACAAGAATAAGTATAAAGTTGATGGCTCACTTTACAAGCATAAAGATGGGCTTGTGGATAAAGGTTTTACACAAAATGATGGGGTCGATTATGAGGAGACTTTTCCCCCACTAAAAAATGGGCTACCATCTAGACACTCTTTTCCATGGAAGCTCAAAATGGTTGGAAAGTCTGTCAAATGGATGTAAAAATTTATTTCTTGAATGGAGATCTAAACGAGATTTATTTTATGTCCAAATCAAAAGGATTTGTTTTGAAGGGCCAAAAACACAAAGTATGAAATCTTGTGAAATCCTTGTATGGCCTCAAGAAAGCACTGTGAGCCTATTATGTAAAGTTAATTGAGAATCTTCTCAAACTCAACTTCAAACATTATGATATTGATGATGCAACATTGCTTGCCAAGAAAGTTCAAAAAACAATTGTCTAGATGGGTGATTTCTAGTTTATACTGATTCACTCGATGCCAAAATATGAATTGATTACAAGTATGGAATACAAATCATGTCATATATAAGGGATTAATACAGGGTTTCTCACCTTAATGTTTCCATTTAAGACTAATTTCTATGGTTCAAAATGTGTTTCATTTTTTAGCTAAGTTGTGACATTAGTAATATACTTGAATAAATAAACATGAGCAATCCCCTTTCTAGATGTCTTGATCAGTAGAAAGACGATGGTACTTTGGGACACCACGTCTATAGGAAGAAAACACATATGTATAGCTATCTACATGCTGACTCATACCATCATCCATCACAAAAATTGGTGTCTTAAACACTCTGGATATTAGGGCTCTCAGAATTTCTTACCTTGATCACCTAAATGAAGAAACTGAACACTTAATCTCTGTTTTCAAAAACATAGGATACAAGGAATTTAGCATTAATAAAGCTATAAAAAGAGCTCAAGATAAAGTCCTCTCTAGGGATTCTCGGGAAAACAAAAAAGAAAATTGTGGGAAAGTTTACCTCCCATTCATTCAGGGGATTACAGATAAGATTGCAAAAATTTTTAAAAAGAAGGAAATAAACACTCAGTTTACAACATGTAGAACAATTAGGCAAAGGATGAGATGAGTCGAGGATAACACAGATCATCAACAACTCAAGGGTGTGGACAAGATTGATTGCTCATGTGGCAAGAGTTATATGAGGGAAACAGGATGATCTCTAAAAACAAGACTTAAAAATCATGGAGCTGATATTAAGAATGGGAGATCCCATACATAATCCCTTGCGGAACACTCATCCAAAACCAAACATCATGTATGTTTAGAAGACGCCAAAATCATTGCAAGAGAGGATCATTATCAAAAGAGGAAAATCAGAGAGGCCATCAAAATCATGAAAATTCCTCAAAACCTCAATAAGGACAATGGGAGCGAGATTAGTGGAAATTGGCTTCTGCTCATTAAACAAATAAATCCCTCCAAATCTTTTGTAGCTTAGTATCACTAGTTTCTCCCAAAAATAAAAATAAAATAAAATAAACTAATTAATTAATTAAAACTAATTAATAATTAAAATCAATTAATAATAACCAATATAACAAAATAAATTTATTCTAATGACCATAGATTATAGTAACATTATTTTTATAAAATTAACATTTGGAAAATTATAAAAGTTATAAATCAATTAAATTGAATAATTAAATAATTAACTAGTTAATTAAATTTATTTATTTATTATAAAATAATTAAAAATGTTACTTATTTATAAATTAGATTCTCAAGGTTTAATTAATTAAAAATAAAATTAACATAAAAGAAAAGGGAAAAAAGAAATATAAAATCATGAAAACAAAATTTATAAAATTAATTAAATTAATTAATTAATCAATCAATCAATTAAATTAATTAATTAATTAACTAAACTAATTAATAATTAATTTAATTAAAATAGTTAAAATAAATTATTAAAACAAAAATAAATTAAAAGTGAAATAAATAAAATAAATAATAATAAAAATTAAACTAATATATGTAGGTTAAGTTGGCTTTCACATTTTAGGATTAATTAGGTTAATTATATACGTTCGTCGGAGGACTCTTCTCTAGAGAAAAATCATTCATAATCTACCATTTTTTGGTCCTCATGATGGACCCCCTTTGGGGTTCGAAAATTCGATATGATGAATATAATAGTGTGGATAATCCACATCATACTACACCAAATAACAACCACAGAAGCTTAAAGTCTAAAAATAATTATCATATAATTGAATATTTTCTCATGCATGAACATAGTTCTAGTACTGCCACCATTTTACAATTGAATACACCATACTACATACTACTTTGCTTCTATCAATAACTACATATGTGCATGAAGCCAATTGTCAGATTTTATACTTCACTAACAGTAATAAGCACACTATTTGTACTCTAATATACAGGTATTAAACACAAAGAGAATAACCCAAATAATAAAATACATAGTTATTCCACCATCTTTTAATCGGTGGAATACCAATAAAATATACAACCTTTGTCTAATTGAACCATAAAAGAACAAGTTACTCGATAACCATCAAAATATTACCAGAATTCTTAGCTAACCAATCTCATTAGGAAATAAGAAGGAATATAATACAATCCTCGCAAACACAAACTGCCTCTTAGGAATCAACAACTCCTAGATTCCTAAGTGTTTTTTTTTTATATAGATTTTGTTCCCAACAGATTTTAGCAGCTTCCTTCCTTTAGGTCTGCTAACCTTTTTTCATATGCCTTTTTTTGTTTTAATTTTTTTCTTTTTTTATTCAAAAAATATTCTTTGCTTTTTCTTTAAATCCTTCATTTCTCTCCCACAATGCTTTATTCCACCCTACTTATTATTTTTCTCCAAATAAGTGATTTAACATAATTTTTCTCTCCCATTTTGTTAAATCAATTTCTTTGTAATTAATTTATCCTAGGTGTTTTTAGGAGACTTTTAGGGAAGTTACATCATGTGGGTGTGACCACCAACAATTTTTACTAAGCTGCAAAGAAATATTCTAGATTCTAGTGCTCTTTCTTGAATTTCCCCAAACAATTTATTTACTACACCAACAATAATAAAATAATTACATCATAACAAAAATCTAAACATGGATTCCATAACCATTCAATACAATAATAGTTCCATTTCTAAAAATAGTAAATGTTTAAAAATAAAAAACGTAGGGGTGTTACATCTTCACCTCCTCTTAACTAAAAAGCATCCCTAGTGTTTATCTTTCAATTCTGTTCCTTTTGAAACAAAGTTGGAAATGCTTCTCGCATCTTTTCCTCCATATTCTAGGCGGCCTCCTATAGGGTAAACTTCTTCCATTGCACTTAAACCTAGGGTATGGATGGATTTCAGAGCATGCTTTCTCTCTCATTTAATATTTTAAGTGGTTCCACCTTGAAATATCCTTCTACTTATACTTGTATCAAAATATAATCAATCACGTGACATTTATCATGAATATATTTATTTAACAAGAATATATGAAATAAATTATGACTTTTATATGGCTAGGAAATTCTAGTTCATATGGTACAAAGTTGACTCTATCTAGGATTTCAAAAGGACCACATAATTTTGGTGCTAATTAAGCACAAGTTCCTAGTCTTAGAGTGCTCTTTCCTTGCTTTAAATTTACATATAGATGCTCTCCTAGTATGAATTCCTCGTGTATTTTGTTTTTATCAACATAAGTCATATATATATCTTTTGTAACTTTTAAATTTTCTCTGATCTTTTTCACCACCTATTCCATTTCCTATAGAGCATCTAGTATTAGAATCATCCTTTCTTAGAAGAGACTCTAGCTAAGAGGGGTATGACATTTCCTCCCATATAATGCTTCGAGAGGATTCATTTTTGCAGATGCCTCATAACTATTGTTATATGAAAATTATGGTAAATGTAGGAAGTCTTCCTGCCTAGTAGGTCAATCCATGACATACATTCTTAACCTATCCTCAAGAATATGGTTGGCTTCTTCCATTTGTCCATCATGTTGGGGGTGACAAGAAGTACTAAAATTAAGTTATGTTTCTACTAATCAAAACTGTTTTTTTTGAAAAATTCGAGGTAAATTTATCATCTCTATTAGATGTCACCATTTTGAGTATGCCATGTAACCAAGAAATTTCCCGCATGAAGATTTCTACAAGCTATGTTGTTCCGTATGTAGAGACTTACACATGTATAAAATGTGTTTCCTTTCTTTGCCTTTCTATTACCACCATAATGGACTCATGTTGCCTTTTCTTCTTGGTATTCCAATAATAAAGTCTAGATAAATAACTTCCCATTTCCATTTTGGAATGGGTAATGGATATAGTAGTCCACCTGAGTGTTCGTCTTTTACCTTCACCTGCTCAAACTATAGACAGTTACAAATATTATGCCAATTCCTTCTTCATATTAGGCCAATAAAACTATTTCCTTAATGTTAAAATCAATTTTTGGTATCTCGGGTGGCTTACAAAAGGTTTCTAGTGATGTTCATTTATGAACAATTGTTTCAAAGCAGTTGCATTTTGAACATAAATTCTACTTTTGTATGTCAATAATTTTTCTATATTTTTTGCGTAACTAGGGACTTTTGTTTGCTATAATTTTTTTAGAATTTTATAAGAAGTTTCATATTCCTGTACTAAATTTCTTATATGTGCAATGAGATATGTTTCAGCATTTCTAATAAAAAATTTCATTAGTGAATTTGCATGTCTACGTAAATCATCTGTTAGGTTATTTTCTTTACCCTTAATATGCCTTATATCAAATTCAAATTTACTTAAAAAATCCATCCACCTAGCTTGTATCACATTCAGATGTGATTGGCTAAAGAAATATGCCATGCTAATCATGTGGTTAGTAATAAGTGTGAACTTTTTACCCAACAAGTCTTGTCTCTATATTTTTAAAGCATGTATAACAACAATTAACTCTAAGCCCTACAATGCATAGTTTTTCTTATTTTCTTTTAATTTTTTGGACTCATAGGCCACTACAAAAGTTTCCTACATCAGAAAACCACCTAACCCTTTTGAACATGCATCAGTACATACTATAAATTCCCTTTCTGGGTCTACAAAGTTTTTTAACTTATTAGAGCTTTCTTGGAACTTAGTAGTCCACTTAGATTTTTATCCCTTGTTTTCTAAAGAAGTAATGGGATAGGCCAACCTTGAAAAACCCTCAATGAATCTTCTATAGTACTTATAATTCCCATGAAGGATCTAATGTCTAAAACATCCTTAGGTATGGGTCAATTCAGAATAGTCTTAACCTGGTCAAGATCAACAGAGAATCCTTGTTTTCATGTGACATGACCCATATATTGTATTATATCCTTGTAAAATTCACATTTACTGATTTTTTCATATAATTGATGTTCTCTCAAGGTTTCCAACACCATTCTCAAGTGTTCCTAATGTTCTTATTCGTTTTTGGAATACACTAAAATGTCATCTATGAAAACTAGCACAAATTTATCCACATACTTACTAAGCATATTGTTCATTAAACATATACAAGTTGTAGGTGCAATCATAAGGCTCAATGGTAACACTACAATATTTTAGTGCCCATATCTGGTTCAAAAGGTTGTTTTGTAAATGTCTTGATCTTTTATCCTTAGCTCATGATACCTTGTTCTAAAATCATTTTTCTATAATATAGTTTCCCCTCTTACTTAATGAAACATATCACCGATAGAGGACATCTCGTTTTTGTCTTTTATAGTCAAATTGTTTAGTATCTTGTAATCTAAGACATTTTAAATGTATAATATTTTGTTTTCAAAAATAACATTGCGGATCCCCAAGGTGAGACATTGGGCCTAATATAACCTTTATTGAGTAATTCCTATAATTTCATCTTTAGCTCTAATAATTATAGAATACCCATTTGATAAGGTGCTCTAGACACTAGAGCAACTCCTCAGACTAAGTCAATGGAAAATTCTATGTCCCTACCTGCTAGAATTTGTTCCAAAAATACGTCTCTCAACTCCCTAACCACTAGAAATTCATCTATTTTTTTACTTTCTATCTTGTTATTATTTTCTTCAATCAGAGTTGATAACCTTTTTTCCACTTCTCTTCAACTAAAATGTTGAAATTTGTCTAGCTAAAATAGGTTTTTGTATACTTTTTATCAATTGTTTAATCCCTTATTCATTGATACAACTCATGGTATTTTCCAAATCATTTACTACAACTTTGTTATTCTCTAGCCATTCTATACCTTTTAAGAGATCATCCAAACCTAGAGGAAATATATTTAAATTTCACTTAGTTTGACAACCATTTAAGTTTACACGACACCATTTTACATAACTTATTACTTTCCTCTTTGTGTTCAATTCCAGTTTTACTAACCATGCATTCTTAAAATTTTAAACCTTTACACCACACTTTGCCATTATATGTGCACTGATATAGCTAAGACCATCTCCTAGATCAATTAGTATAGACACATAATGTTTCTCTATGTTACCTTCAACTTCAATCATGGAGGACTGGTGCTCTGCTTGTCTATCTTCTATTTTTCTCTTATCTTTCAAATGTTTCTTGCAATATCATTTACTATTGTTGCTTCATGTAGTCTCTCAATAGGTGGGATTGTCCACATCCGCAACAATTCGAATGTTCTCTTTCCTTTACACCACTCACCCTTTTATTATTCAATCCCATTGGTTTTGACCTGGTTTGAGATTAGGTACCATTATGGTTGATCACTTCCACTAAATGTTTTCCACTAGAAATCCCTTTGAAAAAATATTAATATATGTAGGTTTTTGTTTCTTCATCCCACTTGCAGATTTGTTTCTATCCTTACATTTTGATATTTTTAGCCTTCCCCTACATTTTTAAATTGTTGGTAGCACAATGTTTCCTTCCCTAATGCTTTTTCCATCATCCTAGGATTGTCAAATTCAATTGTCTCTATGTAAAAAAAACTCAAAAACTATTTAAAAATTTATGTACTTTGGATTTGTGTCGCTTGATATAGGGAACACAAAGTGGGAGATTGGTGAATATGGAAATGGATTCATCCATAGTGAGTTGTCCTAACCTTAGATCATGGAACTATTTTTCATGATAATCACAATACCTATTGTTTAAGTATTTAGAATTAAATTTTTTATAGAATTCCTCTCATGAAACTATCTTCTCTTCCATACTATGCAGTATTTTGACCTCCTCCCACCATAAAGAATCTTTTCCTTGCAACTCATAAATTTACGTTATTGCATTTAACTTATTATTTCACTCATAAACTTTAAAATACTTTGTAATATTGAGAAACCACAATTCTACATCCTCATCACTTTTGCCATCAAATGTAGTGGGTCTTATCTTTTTAAATTTCCCCTATAACTCCATTTTATTTTTCTTTTTAAATCTTTGTATCTTTAGATAAAAAAAATTAGATTCATCTCCACTTTCATATGTTTTTGTTTCTATCTCATCACTTTTCCTCTTCATGGGGTCTTCCTTGTCACCATCTCCCTCTCCATCCATAAGTTCATGAATAGTTCTCATGATGGCCAACTCTTGCAGTACCCTTCTCACAATATCCAAAAATTGAGCTGTTGGAGGAGTATTCTCTCCTCCCAACTCCACATAATTCCCCTCTCCTTATGCACTAGGTGGATTTGAAGCTTCTACCATCTCTTCTTGTCATTTTGTCTTACTTTTGTACCTTATTGCCAACAACAATGAACATTAGTTTTCATTCAGACAATAATATACAAAGTACAACTTTTATGTCACAACATTGATACTTTGATACCTACAACTATGATATCATATGTCACAAACCCAATTGTCACACCAATTTTTTTTTTCCTATTTAGATAATTGATGGAGTTGTATTCTCATTTCTTCTTCGTGTTATTCTTAACCTTCTAGGTTGAATAACTGAACATAAATATTTGTATACTTTGGTTTTAGATTCTTCTCTCATTTCACAAGTTGGGTTTCAATATCACCTTCCTATGAATTTTCACTTACGATTAGGGTTTGAAGGTTCCATTTCATTAGGCATCTGTGTATTAAATTTCATTCCATGTAAAAATATCCCTTGGGGGTCAAGTTAAAATATTTACCCCATAGAAAATGTAAAATTCCAATTTTATCATAATTTATTAATCACATGCAGATCCAAAACAAAAATATAACATAACATGATGATCCCTTTGCTATTATCCATTATTTTACATTTACTTTACGAATCGTGTATATTCAGTTTTCGTCTCTATGTGAGATTTTAACTTGGTGCTTATCCTCCTAGACCACCTAGCCTAATAGGCAATGACCAAACAGCCATCCCCACGTTAGTTTCACTTGCCATTTGTACTAATTGTGATTCTTTCTATGATAGCCGTAATCACATTTCATTTCCCCTCGATTAGATTTGGTTTTCATTTTCCTTTGAGTTGTGTGGCAGAGTACCACTCTTACAATAGGGTAAACCATAACTAGGTTTTACTCTTACCTCCAATGCGACTATGCAGTCGGTTTTAGACTCACCATTTATCTACTATATTCAATGTTTTGGAGGGTTCAACTTCTATTTGTTGAGTGTGCCTCTGGTACATTCTTATGATGCTACTATTTTCTAGTTTAATCTGTATGGTTGTAAGACAAGCAATACTTCTCTAGCACTATTATCCAACTTGCCACATGTAATTTGTAGGTTGGTAACTTTTAATTTGTGCCGAGAGAATATTTAAGTCTCGTCTCTGTATTTTCTAAACGCTTTTTTCCACTTTATCTTGGTGATTTCTCTTTTCGTAGCCATTTTTTCTTTTGGTTTTGTATTATTTATGGAGATCCTAACTCCTCACGTGTGCAGAGGTTATAGAAAGGTGGGGTTGGATAGTGCTAACACCTGGCGCCTTGGATAAATTTCTTAGCCTCTAAACTACTTCTTAGCTTATTAATTTGAATTGGTTTCATGTTTATATCTGTGAAGGGGAGTTTTAAATTGTCAATGTCTTACGAATTTGGATCTTGTGTATGTGCAAAGTATAAATTTGGTTTTAAAACCCAAGCTTAGTAACACCAGATTTATCGATTTATCGTTTACCTTGTAGGGTTTTTCTTTATTGCATTTAATTCTTGTCGAATCAATTTTGTGAGTCTGTTTAAGCCACAATCATACAAATAATTTCTCGTTGCTTTTCTTATGCAGGGGAGCATGACGGGTTTTGTGAAATGTTGGCTGGCTACTTACACGTGTGGGTGTATTTTATTTTCTTGAATTTTCACACAACTCCTATTCCAAATTTCGTTTTGTTTTATTCATAAAACCCTAACTGGGACTACCCAATTCCCGTGTAGATAATTTTGGAGTTGGTTAATCGTTTAGGGAATTTTGGGAGAGTCCAAAGCCTTGAAGGTTCAACACTTTGATTCTAGATTTTTCATACAGGTCCATAGACCTTCCTCTTTTTTAATTATTAATATTCTTTAAAGGTTCTCATCATTTAAATGACCTTCCTCACCATCCTTTAGTTGGAAGGAGCCCACTATTGAACTTTTATTTATTATACCAAATTTATTTCCTGCCTAATAAGCCACCATGTATATTATTGGGTTCTTTTTTCTTTTACAGTGCACCTAAATTAGTTATAGTCTATATAATATAATAATTCTTATTATTATGTGATTCATGGTTATTATATTCCCTCGGATTGTATTAAGATTGTATCATTACATTTACTCTTTTGGTCTTAACTTCACATAATATATAAGAAATCATAGCAAATTGACTCTATATCGTTCTATGTAACAACATCCCCTTAGCCTTAGCCTTTTCTTAACTGAATTTTATTTAATTAATGATATAGGTATGATTCTTGCTAATTGTATATGCTCTACAGTGTAGTTGGATTTTCCACTACATAACTAGTTGTTGTTTTTGATCTTCTGGTACTTTAAATTATTAATGTAATTTGGATAGAATGTTATTGCAAGGATATATGATTTCTGAGACTATATGTCTCAGTAAATTCATAAGATCTAGTTTGTTGACACTTTTTTTCTATATATGTTTTTGACCTTCAACCTCTATTTCCACTTAGCCTTTTATATTTTATTATATATCTATACAATTTGGTATCACCTCAATTGTGATGTCCTTCTTTATAGGTGTTTTGTCTCGTGTACATTTTATTAGGAGGCTTCTCTCCTTTGTTTATGAGATCCATTGAGAATACATAAACATGTTTCTTAATAAGGTTTTTTGTAATAGCCCTCGTTAAAAATTCATGTAAAAGGAATATATAGCCCACAGTCATGGGACACGTATTCCAGGTTGAATGTTGAGAAATACATCTTAGTGTGGGTGTTCATTCTGTTTATTATGGCTAACGAAATTAGCAAAGGCAAAGGATTTGGAAAGGAAAAAGTCATTAATTGGCATTTTATTTATGAAAATAATGGAAATTAGAAAATACTGAAGGTGAAAGGTCCCAAGTTGCATGTGAGGAGGAAAAGGAAGGAAAATAATAGAAAATTGAAGAGAATTGAAGAAAATAGAGGCCTCATTGATAAAAAGGTTTTTGACAATTAGTTTGTAACCTTTTATGAGTTCAGTTTTGGAGTTCTCTCTATTCTCTCTCTCTGAGTCTAGGACACTTAGAGTTTCGTTCGAGCATTTCAATACTAGATCAAGAAGAGAAAAGAAGGCAAAGGAAATAAATAATCAAGCAAGGAAGAGCACGATGTAGCAACTACAATAGGATTATTTGTAGGTATCGATTTGCATTTGTGATTTCCTTGCTAGATTTAGCATGCATGGTTATGCATGTGTGTTCTTGGTTCTCTTGTTGTTTTCCATGTGTGACAGTGTTTTTTAGGCTAGCCTTTCCATTTTTGGATAACCATGGCATAATGAGGTTATCATGTCTTACTTGAGATGGATTGTTAGATTGATTTGAAACTGAGTGAGGTGGGTCTCTGAAATAAAGGACACAGGGCCTAATGACCCATGAACTCGATTGTGGATTTCGGTAAAGCCAATTTTATTTTTACCTCAGTAGGCCTAGGAATCCTCAGCCAGTGAACGATGAGATATATGGTAAATCCTAGAGGTGGGCGTTGCCCATCAGGCCTAGGAATCCCGAGGTGGGATATAAGGTAAAGCCTAGAGGGTGGAGTCTCGATTGGGCATAGAAATCCTTGAATGGGGTATACAATAAATGCTAGATAGTGGAGTCTTGATTATGGTCTAGTGATCCCTGAATTAAACTATGGATTCAGGTAAATCCTAGGTAGTAGGAGAGAGTAAAATTCCTCATGGTATAGGTGGAGAAATCTAGTGGCATCCATCTTTGTTTTGGCCTAGTTATTCAGTGAGGATTTCAGTAAAGCCTAGTTCTATTAATGAGGTTGAGGTGGTGTAGCCTCAAGAATCTGTCGTTTATTTTTGGGTATGATTCCCACATTCATGCTTGGAATATTGAATGGGATTGATTGGATGAAAGGAAGATTTGGTTTAGTTAATCTATGGTCAGGTGGTACGTTGAAGTCCCAAACCTAGTTGGATTTTGTATTCATTAAAAAGAGTTTATTTCCTTGGTATTTTATATGCAAATGTATTGGGTCATATGTGGCATTTATGATTGTTGTATCCTTATTATTTCTAGCGTTTATATGTTAGTTATGAGTATGTTTTATGATAATGATGATCTATGGCTCTCATCATGTTTTGATTTGTAAATGAATTAACAATTAATATATCACGTAATATATGATAATGCAGATAATGTGATAAGGCATCAATTCTGCTTAGCGATTTTCAGATAAGTATGAGACCCCTATGCTCAGATCTATTGCTATGACCTGTAGATTGGATATTCATGACATGTTTGATGAAATTATTGTCATGGTTCATGTTTTTTCATTTATATCATTGTTCTGATGTTACATTTCATTCTTGAAGGTTTGATAGAGTTTTGGGTAGTTGATTGAGCCCTAGCCCTGAAAGCGTAGTACAAAATCTAGGGTTGGAGGCTCATAACTAGTGGAAAAAGACCCCAGATGCATGCCCATGTTATGCGTGTGATTGGAGGGCCCCAGTCACATGCATGTGCATGTCATGGGAGAAAATTATGCTCTAACGAAGCAAAGGGTCAAATTGTCTTAGGTTTTGGTCTCCTAGAAGGGTTGTTTGGCTCTTGTAGGTTCTATGACATGTGTAGAAAGTCATATTGATTATGTTTGGTTGATTCCACTTCCTTAACTATACATCGGGTGTTGAATAATATTGTAATATCCTCTCATCACATGTTTACCCTAGCAGACCATTTAACTTAGGTAAATTTTGAAGGAGGGTTTTAGAGAGTGTTATTAGAGCATGGTTCACCCCTTGGACTGGAATGGAGAAATGTGTTTATCATGCATACATGTGAGTTGCGTATGTTTTATTTATGCTTGTGGTATGATGGTGGTTATTATTACAGTTGTTTTCTCATGTAGAAGTTGATGATGTTGTTTTTGGCATGTGTTTGTCATGAATGCATATCGGTTGTATATGTATGTTAGTGTGTATATGTTGTTATGCATGGATTGCCATGGTTATAGTTATGCATGTATAGAAGGTCAAACATGCATTTTGAGGTGATTATATGTAGTTTGTGTCATCATTTGTTGTCAATTTGTATTAGGCTAATGTCTGGGCTAAGATAGAGGAAGAGATGTACACCATCAAAGTGAAGTTACAACACTAGACATTGGGGTAAGAGAAGATTGTCATATAGGTTTGTATGCTTGGCACACAGGTATGTTGTTAATGGTTGTTTGTTACAGATCCATTTGGGCACATCAACCCCAACTTAGATATCAGTAATAGTAGGGCCCATCAACCCCTAATTCAGTTGTTACATGCCCTAAAGAACTCAACCATCAGAATGCTTAGCTTCCTAAGGAGTTTCATGATTGAAATCATCCAAAAACTGTCTCTAAGAAGATCAGTGTAGGAAGGCCATCATTAGGGTGTGTTGCAGTGTAGTCCATACACTAATAGGGTGTTATGTAGCACACTTGAGCCCTCTTTGTCCTGCGCTCGATGAATTTGACTGAAATTGCATCAGGGTTTGGGAATATTCTTATCCAGTGGATGCATCTAGAAGTTTTCCAAGTTTATCTACTCCTTTGAGCTTGAATTTGGATGAGGTAGGGTGTTAAGGAACATCAATCCCTTTATCGCTTCCTCCATGGAACTAAATCCTAAGTTTGGGAGGGCATTCATTATCACCATTTATGGCATAGCTTCCTTCATTCACCTATAAAAAGACCACTCATCTAAGTAATGATGGGCTGGAAATAATTGAATTATAGGGAGATGTTATTAGTATGAGAATTGAGTTATTTCAAGTATTGTAATGATGTGAAAATGTCTTACTTGTTATGAGGAGAGGATGGGATTGAACTAGAGGAGTGATGTTGAACCAAGCAAATTAGGTTGTAACTCTTCCTTTTACTAATAAAGTGTTCAAAGATTTTTCCATATGCTTGTGTTATTCATTGATGCTTTCATATGTGTATCATGTACTTGATTCCATGCTATGTTTAATCAATAGATCATTATCATATGCTTTGATCATTTTTTGTCTTTTGTCTGTGTGCAGATACTCTTCAAGCAGATTAAGTATGGAGAGGAGCGACAGAATTTGTCAAGGGAGATAAGGAATAAGTGAAAGCTATAGGTAGGCTTATTTATCTCTTATTTAATCTATTGATCATAGAAAAAGTAGAGAATGCTTTGCACTGTTGTTCTAGACTTAGCTACTAGTCTAGGGGTCTAAGCATTTATCCGTAGACACTAAAACTTCCCAACACAAATTGGCGACTCCACTAGGGATCGATCATACATCTTAGTAACTTATTAGCCTCTTAAGACATTTCTACATACTGTACTTGTGTTCGTTGACTGAATTTCAGTATGATTTCATAGAAAATTGAGTCAAAATTGTGCCAAATTGCCTTCAAAATGGCTCACTGTCACTAGCACAGCCTAGTGAAAGACACAATGCACTGCAATTCACTTCCCGCATAGAGCCAATGCACTTCAACATACTGTCTCTCATTGTTGCCTATGCTAATCCCTTGAGGGTCAATTTCCCATCTAGGAGCTTAAGTTTTTTGCCAATTTTCTCCTGTTTGAATGATTTGCTGAATTTCAATGAGATCTTACCTCTGAAAATATTTTTCTCATCTCCTTACATGGCCCTACTTAGACTAGGACTGGTAAATGTTTCTTATGTATTTTCTTTGTTATTTTCAATCCATAGCTCAAAGTTAGTGTTTTGGTTGATTGATGTTTAGTGAAAGACAGTGTCATAAAATCATCTTTTCCTTCGAAAATTGAATTCTTATCAAGTCTTCATTCATGAAAGATCGATTGATTGATGCATGCATATGATTAGTCTTTTTGTTGAAAGTGTTGTAATTCCTCATTTCTTTGAAAATGAATGTGTCATAAAGTATTCCTTTCCTTGAAAAGAAATTGTCACAAAATCACCATTTTTATGAAAAGAGTTTATTGATCGATTATGCATTAGTTTTCATTTTTGTTCATTCACATTAAGGGAAATTGAAAATAAATACATGCATGTTGCATTAAAAAAGTTTGTTTGTGTTGATAGGAATAGTGTAGGGAATTTCCATTTAGATTGTTCTCTTTTCTCTTTGATCAAAAGAAATCTGATTGCTCTATCCCCATGTAGCTAGGATTTTCATCATTAAATTGAATGGAAAGAATGGTTATCATGATAGTTGAACTCATAGGAATTTCAGAATACATCATGTGGTGCACTTGAAAGGAAAATTCCTAAGCAAGATGAAATTAAAATAAACATCAATTTACCTAATGGAGCATTGTCATTAACGAGAACATTTAGTGGTTCTAGGCTACAGATGTGTTCCAGCGTTGTAAAACAAAGCAACAGTTGCTAACTTGTCTACAATACATCTCGAGTGTGATACCTCATTACATGTACATGAGTATATTGTAGCTTTTCCATGTACCTTCAGGTATAAAGCATGGTATTACAGTACGTAAAGTATATGGGAATGCTCTCACTATGCGGTTTTGCATTACTCAACGTATCTTCAGGTATATATGGGAGGAAAACTCTAGGTTGCTATCCATCCTTAAGTAACCGAGTTAGCCACCTTGTAAATTGTGATACATCGAACACATCATTCAAGGATTGCCTACCCATACTTCTTGGTTTTCCAAGAGGTATTATACAGTTCACAGTTGCTTAGTAAACCTTTTTCCTAGTATACTCCTTTTTCTTTATTTATTTTTTATTAATAAAATTAATCAGAAATCATGGAGGAACATCAACCCATACCCCTTCATTCACAGAGAACATCAAGGAAACCACCTTTGCCTCCCGAAGAGACACCAATTCGGGCAAAGTGGTCTCGCTTAACTGAGTCTAGTACATCAAGAAATCCTAGTTCTTCATCTAAGTTACCTGAATCATCTATTTTTGTAAGTACAGAGACTCCAGTTACTCCAAATATTTCTATTACATCCATTCCTAAAGAGGAAGTTTCACAATTACCTGAGGGCATTAGCACTGATCCTACTGAAGCAGTAACTGAAGTTGTTCAACCACAAGTTGATCCTCAACTTGAAATTGCTCAACAAGAAAGTACTTCTGAACTTGAATTAGTTCAACCAAAAGTTAATCCAAAAGCTTTCCCATTTCAAATAGAAGTTACATCTGAACCTGAAGTTGTTCAGGAACCTCTTACTGAAACTGTAGTTCATTTACCTAAACATTTGGACTTTGAATTTAACATTAAGAAGTTGTTACTTTAA
The DNA here is from genome assembly GCA_000404065.3 of Pinus taeda. NCBI lineage: Eukaryota > Viridiplantae > Streptophyta > Pinopsida > Pinales > Pinaceae > Pinus > Pinus taeda. The sequence goes on from APFE031237539.1 coordinate 175,561, forward strand.
TAGAATATGATCAACTCGTTACACCTTAGACATCAGTAACTATCAAAACTTCAACATTATCAACACCAGAAATCTTTTATGGACCTAGCAGTGAAGTTATTCGACCAGGTTTAATTGCTATAGATGAGGAATTGGAAGAAGATTCCACACCTGGAACCCCATTTCACTTTTGATTTGGGATTTATCTTTACCCTAATACTCCTGATTTATTTTCTTCATTTGATCCTACTTATTTTCAAATACTCGTCAAATCTTTAGGACAACTTTGCGGTCAGCTAACTATGGTTGAATGACCATCACCATATCAGATTGTATCATTTGATGCAATTGCAGCTAAACCTTCTGTTGTAACCTCTTCGATGTTTTTTGCCACACCTAAGTCACACCTATATGGTGAATCGTCAGTCCTGGTTAGTTACCAACCATTTTCTAGAACCCACTCAGGGGTTTCTTCTACACCATGGTCATCACCCCTGTCCTCAACCTGAATTTTACATGGTTCTTCTTTGATGGGAACTCAACAGTTTGATCCTACATATCAGTATCAAGCTGGGAAATCTAGTCAACAAAGACCTATGTATCCATTAAATACTATATTTCCACCATATGGGGAGCAATATGTTTATTCACTGTATCCTCCTTATTCGACGGGACTACCATATGGTAATATCCCACAGTATTCAAGTCAATCTAGAATTAGAGTTTTTCAATGGCAACCAACAATGCTAGTTCAACCAAGGCTTGTATATCCAACACAACCAATGCAAACTATGTTAGTTATTCCTTCTACACCTGTTGTTACTACTGTACCATAGTTGCAAGTTCAAACTCTTGTATCTCAACATGTTCAAACTAATCCTTCTACCTTGCAATCACAAGTTTCAAGTCAAGAAGTTCAAGTTCCTCAAGTTGTTGTACAACAACCACTTATTTATGGACTTCAGCAATAACCTCATGTAAGTGTACCCTTATTTGGACTGACCCAGGCTTACGCTGATATAGTTTATTCACAACATGGCCAACCTTTCATTGCTGGACAACAACAACCATTAAATCCACAACAGTTATACCACCAACAACAATAGTTGATTCAACAACTGTGGTAGCCTCAATTTCAACAACCCCAATTCCAACAATTCCAACACTAGTTTGGACTTGTTTCATAGGCTCAACCTGGTTTTGGTCGATCTCAAGCTTACCAAGGTCCCGGTCAACAAAGGCTTTGTAGGTTATGCACAACCACACATTCAACCTAGTTATCAATAACCACCTTATAGTGGTTTAGTTTAACAACCATACCAAGGTTACCAAATGCAGATGTCGTATATCGGTATGCAAAGACTTATTGCTCAGGAAATTCCATCATATCCAAGGTATACTCAACTTGACTTGAATCAATAGTTTCCATTTGTAGCAAATTTAGAATTACTAATTTAAATCGGCTCACTAATGATCCAATCCTATATGCACCTTGGTAATTGATAATTCTGCATATGTTACCATCTAAAATTCCAAAATTTAACGAAAATCCTGGAGAATACCCATCAAATCATGTTATGACCTTTCATTTGTGGTGTTCATCAAAATCCCTAAATGACAATTCCATTAGACTTCATCTTTTCCAAAGAACACTTACTGGTCCAGCTACTAAATGGTACATTGAATTACCAAGAGCTTCTTTTGATAACTTCACCACTTTAGGCACTACTTTTTTGACCCACTTCTAATAACCTATTAGATACGAGACTATAACGAAACTCCTAACCAGCTTTAAACAAACTATTGCTTCCCATATATAAGATCATATTCATGAGTGGTGGCATTGTCATCAAATGGTTAAGGAATATGTTCCCTATCAGTTTTTAGCTCATTGGTTCATATAATCCTTGTTGCCATCAATCACTGAGGATATGGTAAAAGGTGGAGTTGTCACAGAAGGGCAAGTGATTGCTCGTGCCCAACACTTGGATTTGATTTACACACAATCCGGTACGTTTTATGATAAAATTCCCAATGCACCTCGATCAACTTTCACACTTCCACATCCTCCACAATTGAGTAAGGACTCTCATGCCAATGACAGTGTGATCAGTTCTTCAAGCACACAGTTAGCAGTAAGACCATCTAGTCAAACTCTTGTTGTTTCCAATCAAACTACCAATGCATTAGAAAATACTCTTGCCTTCGAGATTAATGACGTGTCATATGACAAAGGCAAAAATCCAAAGCAACCACCAGGAAAGAGAAAGGGGAAAAACAAAAAGAAAGAAGAAAATTCCCTTCCAAAGAAATCATTTGTTTCCTCTACTTCATCAAGGAAACCTCGTTATCCATGTCTGATATGTAGTGACGATAATTATACAAGAGATTTTCCACATCGTGCTGAGGTCTCTAAACTTTTAAAGGCTTCAAACACATTAGTAGTGTTCACTGATTCATTTCCAACCCCAAAGACAGATTTGGTTGTGACAAACCATGCTTCCACATCCCAAGTACTCATGTTATCCATCATAAAGCCACAAACTGAAGTTTTGGTAACAACAAGAAACAAATATTATGGAACTCCATCGTTGTCAAATAATTAGGCCACTAATCAACCTAATCCTTCGACCTTGACTTCACTTGAAGTTGCTCCACCCATTGTACCTTAATTGACGATAAAACCACCAACGAGAGTTGTGCACAAATTGACATTCAACCCTCGGGCTTGAGCAACTCAAAACTATAACATAGTAGATGATCTTGCTCAATCACCTTCAGCTATGTCAACACTCAAGGTGTTGCAAAACTGTCCCTCCCAGAATAGGATTTATTGTTAGCAATAAGAGGAATAGATCCTACAGATTCAAATTTTGTGGTTTTTAACCATGTGGGATATTCACCACATTTACTAGCGCAATTATCTTTCCTAATTCAAGTAAAAGCTCTCAATAAGAATGTTCACCAAGCTATTATTAATGAGTGGCCATTTACTTTCATTATGTCCATGGGCTACTAGAAAACACTTGGTTCACCGCTATTATCACGATCAATAGCCACATTGAAAGCTTTTGATGGAAGAACATATACTCCATATGGAATTTTGAGAAACCTGCAGATCGAACATGGGGGCAAAATAGTTACAACATTTTACTGGGAAGGCCTTGAGTATATGCTATGGATGTTGTGATTTCCATGTACCCTTCTACTATTGCATTCCTATTTAAGGGTGGAATCATAGTCATTGATTAGTAGCCTTCTTTTCCAATAGTTCACAAGCTACGAGAAGCATTCTGTTAGTACACGAGCCCCTGCAGTCACTTCAAAGTGTTGGATTAGGTCTCTTAAAAGATCCTTCCTTAATGGGTACTTTTACTCTCCAGTCACCATCTGATTTGGTAGAAGTGGAAAGAATAGACACTTGCAACATGATTTCCTCTACCTTACCTGATTTAAGGAGGATTTCCATCCAAGTTGAACTTGATAGTAATATTGAGGTTTTGCCATTAAGCCTCATTAAATCATCATAGCAATCAATCTTTTGGGTTTGTGTGACAAACCCAAATCCGCACTCCACTTTTTTATGGGTAGATAGGTCATTAGAATATGGTACCTCTTCATATCCTTTTTCACGTATAAATTCTACGGATGAAGGAATCATCCAATCAATGATGATAGGATAAGAACCATGGGAATATTATCATCATCGTTCCCATCTTCCAGATGACATCAAAGATAGTTTCAATGAACTAAACCACCCATCAATCGATGATTTCTTGTCGAATTCCCTTAGGATAGATATTATAGATTATAAGTGTAATTTGTCAAACATAGAAGAAACAATTTCTATAAACATTTTGACCAAGCCTAACATTGTAGAGAACATTCATGTTGGAAAATCTTGTTCTCCATTGGAACTTTATAATTAGTGTGCTTTATTTCGTGAATTTAGAGAAATTTTTACATGGTATTATGAGGAGATTTGAGGAACTGACTCAAGCATTATTGAACATGAAATTAAAATGTACCCTAATGTCAAACCGGTACAATAGCGGCTCGACCTGTTCATCCTAAGAAATTCATTGCCATTAAAGCAAAGGTTGAAAAACTTTTGCATTCTACCTTCATTTTCCCTATACCTCTTACTGACTGGGTATCTAACATTATTCCAGTTATGAAAAACAAGGGACAATCCTAGTGAGAGTCGATTATAGGGATGTAAATCAAGCATGTCCGAAAGACAATTATCCTACACTCTTTATCGACCAGATTATTGATGAATGTGCTGGATGTGAAATCTTCTCTTTCATGGATGGATTTTTTTGGCTACAATCAAATTAATATATGCCCACAGGACCAATGTAAAACAACTTTTATTTGTCCATGGGGCACATTGGCCTATTGAAAGTTACCTTTTGGTTTGAAGGATGTAGGGGCTACATTTCAGAGGGAAATGAATTATGCCTTCCATGACCTCAAACACATTTTTCAACCTTATATTGATGATTTACCTGCTCATTCACAAAATTGATCTGATCACCCGTAACATTTGAGTGCAATATTTTTATGGTGTCGACACTACAAGATAGGACTCAGTCCACACAAGTGTGTGTTTTGTGTCGACTCTTATAGATTTCTTAGATTCATAGTCTCAAAAGATGGAACTTGACTCGATAAAATTAAGGTTCAGGAAATCATTGACTTGCCTTCACCTTCAAGCTTGTTACAACTATAGAGACTTCAAGGGAAGGCAAACTTTCTGAGGAGGTTCATTCCAAACTATGCTGAATTGGCTAAAGGTTTTACATGTTTATTGAAGAAAGAGTTACCCCTCTATTGGGATAGGGTTGCGCAAGCTTCCTTTGATGCTCTTGAATATTCCATGATTAGAGCATCATTAATGTATACCCCAAACTATTAAAAAGACTATTACTCATATCTCGCCACTATAAATACAACCATCGGCATGGTTTTTGTCTAAGAAGAAAGTGGAATTGAACATCCTATTTATTAATTGAGTCGTAATCTCAACGATATGAAAAGTAAGTATTCTTATGTCAAAAAGTTAGCTTTGGCAACCGTTCAAGCTGTGCAAAGATTTCATCATTATTTCCTCCTCCATAAAACTACCATTATATCGGATTACAACCCTATGACATACATTTTGTCACATCAATTGTTGGGGGAAAAATATTCCAAATGGATAGTAATTTTGCAAGAATTTGATTTGGAATTCATCAAATATAAATCAAAGAAATCTCTTGTCTTTGCTGAGTTACTTTGGGATCTTCCATCATGCTCCAATGATTCAACATCAGAAGTATCAATCTTGGATGAGTCTATGTTTCTTATCTCGTCAAGTGATCCATGGTATGGAGATATACTAGTCTATCTCCAAACCCAAGCTTTTTGGCCTAATACCTATCACTTTGAATAGTGACATACCCGATACTAAGCCAAATATTATTTGATCATTAGTGATATGCTTTATTGTCGTGGTGTTGATACAATTATACGCAGGTGCTTCACTCATGAGGAAGCCGAAAAAGCTTTGAATGAATGTCACTCATGTGATTTTGGTGAATATTCATCTGGTTATGCTACCATGCAAAGAATTCTCCGTCTTGGTTACTTCTCGACAACCATATTCAAATATTGCATTATTGTTGTCAGAAGTTACCATGCTTGCCAGATATTTGACCGAAAAACTAGATTACCACCTACACCACTACATCTAGTCATTGTTGTTGGCCCATTCACCAAATCGAGCATTGACTTTATGACTTGTTACCCCACCTCGGCTGGGGGCATGGGTATATTATAGTCTTTGTTGACTATTTTACGAAATGGGCTGAGGCAATGCCAACATTAAACAATAGTGGTGAAATGGTTGCTTTATTTTTCTTCAACCATGTGGTTTCTAGGTTAGTTGTACCGCAAGCCATAATTACAGATCATGGATCACATTTTCACAATCACATGATGGTTGAGTTAACCACCAAGTTAAGATTGTCACCTGATAGTTCTACTCCATACTACCCGCAAGCTAATGGACAAGTTGAGGCTATCAATAAAGTCCTTAAGCACATGTTACAAAGAATGATTAGAGTTCATAAAATAAATTGTCATTTAATCATGTACTCAGCTTTGTCGGTGTATCAAACCTCGGTAAGAAATGCAACCGGATTCACACCCTTTCAGCTGGTGTATCATTTGCAAGTAGTCTTACCAATCCAATATGAAATCTCATCTCTCAAACTCGCGATTGACCTGCTACTCCACACTTTTGAAAAAGAATCACGTTTCTTGGAGTTAATCCATTTGGATGAAACCCATCGTGATGCTGCATTGGCTAACGAGGCTCACAAGAAACATATTAAGGTGCAATATGATAAAAATGTCAAGCCTCGTGTCTTCTCGAAAGGTGATGTAGTCTTGCTTTACGATCAATAGTCTGATAAACTTGGCACAGGAAAATTTGAACCACTTTAGATGGGCTCTTATATTGTTAAGTGTGTTTCGATGAAAGGTGCCTATGAGTTAGAGGACTATGATGGGATTCCATTGTTGCAGCCCCAAAACAAGTTGTACCTTAAATGTTACTATGCTTACTTAAGTGTAGTAAAACTCACTGTATATATGCTTTGATTGCATGTGTGTGTGTGTGTGTTTCTTTTAGAGTTCTTATTTGGTTAAGTAATCCACTTTGCATTTTTTGCATATGTCAAACTTTTTGGAACAATTTGTTGGTTACGTCGATGGGGCTAGTCCTAGTACGTAGAATATATCCTCTGCAGCATGGTCCATTTTTGCTCCAAGCAGCGAGTTAGTGAGTTTTATAGGGATTTGTATTAGTCGATCGACGAATAATATAGATGAGTATAGTGCATTCATTGAACTTCTCTCTGATGCCATTTCACTTGGCATACGCTGAATGATCATTAAGCTAGACTCACAACTCATTGTACTACAACTTACTGGCATTTATACCATCTGAAACCCAAGAATTCATCGCGTGTGCCTTAGAGTTCGTATTTTGGAAAGGTATTTTGAGTTTATTCAATCTCAACGTATTTTTAGAAATCTAAACACATTAACTGATTCTCTAGCGAATTATGTGTTAAATAGACATTTGCGACATATGTAAAGTAAATATTTTCAATTCACATCAACAATTGAATAAGATTGCATCACTTAACAATAACAAAACTATGAAAGTAAAATAGATATTTGTTTTAAAAAAATTTACAAATAGTTTCTGTCCAAGACAAAAATTGGTCATATGACCCAAAAATTCAAACTGTATGCAGAAAACATCTGACTAAACTAGTGGTGCTCATGATAACAGGTCACAGCCTGTGTTATCATGCATAAAAGTCTCATCTAATGACTCAGCACACCAATGGTGTGGTGTTGCAGTCACATAGGCAACTCCTCGATCCGAACATGTGAAATGCCTAAGGTCAAACCCTCTATGTGGTCCTGTAGCTCAGCCAATGTCTTCGCTAAATATAAGTCTTAGAGTACTTCTATCCCAACAAGTCTATGTGTTGGTCCACCTGCCTCTCATTGGTGTCCCACAGGTTGAACAGGTCCAATGTATGCATACATAAAAAATGATTTTGTTTAGTCTTGGAGTCAATAAAAAAGACACAAAAAAACGTCTTTAAGACTAGGCCATTAATAGGGAGAGAATATCTCATCCCTGACAAATATTGTAGCATGAAGGTCGAATGGCCTATCTTTTCACAGATCTGAAACGGTCCAAGCCACATTTTCTGGAATTTGGTGTGTTTGCCTTTATCTTCATGGACTTTGTCCCATTTCAGGACTAAATCTCCAACTTGGAATTGCTTAGAAGGAGATGAGATTGAATCAAATGATGACTTGATGATCTGCTGGTGTTTCGCATGAATTATTTTGGCTTTTTCTCTTTCTTCTTCTAATTTCAAGATTTGGTCATGCCTAAGTTGTAAAGAAGAAGAAGGATTTTCTTCAATAAATTGAACTAGAGCTAGGGAAGGAAGAATAAGATTTGTTGGTAGTACAGCTTCTTTTCCATAAACGAGTTTAAATGGGGAAGAACCTATAGAAGCTTTTTGCGTTATCCTGTCAGCCCATAGTGCAAATATTAAAGATTTGTGCCAGGTCTTGTGATTCTGTTCGATAGTTCGCTTGATAATTTTAATAAGGTTTTTGTTTGTAGATTCTGCCAAACCGTTACCCTGAGGATTGTAGTTAGTTGAATATTTGAGTTTGAAACCTCTTTTGATTGCGAAATCAAACATAGCATTGCCTGAAAAGTAAGATGCATTATCAAACACAAGAGCATTCGGGACACCAAACCTGGTAATGATGAATTGATCTATGAATTCAATAATGGCTTCAGAGTTTGTTGTTTTTAGCGGAATTGCTTCAACCCACTTGGTGAAGTAATCGGTAGTAGTAAGGATATACTTGTGCTATTTGGAAGAATTAGGAGTAATTTCTCCAATAATGTCCAATCCCCATTGCTCAAATGGTTGTTCAATGTTGACTGGTTGCAGGGGAAAGGCTGATTTTTTTAGTCTTCCACTCGAAGTTTGACAACTTGGGCATTTCCTCACATATTCATGAGCATCTCTAAACAGAGTGGGCCAGTAATATTTGGCATGGATGACTTTGTGAGCTGTTGTATCAGCTCCGAAGTGGCCTCCTGCTGATCCGCCATGCAATTCCTGCAAGACTCTTTGTGCTTCCTGTTTTTCAAGGCATCTTAGTAAAACGGAATCATAATTTTGCTTAAACAGAACATCATCAATAATAGTAAATTTTTTTGCTTTCAATCTTATGGCCCTTTTGTTTTTGTAGGACAAGTTGGGAGGTGCATATCCATTTTTTAGGTAAAATATTAAATCAGCATACTGTGATTCAGAATCAATGAAATTTACCTGATTGATGATTTCAGGTTGATCTGTATTGCTTGATTCCGGAATGTTGGACGCGCCTGCCAATAACCTGCAAAAACCTTGGCCTCTAACAATCTTTGCTGGCTTTATTTCTATGTCGTATTCCTGAAGTGTTGTTACCCAATTTGCCCTTTTTTCTCCCGGTTCTCTCTGGATTAACAGTTGTCTAACTGAGGAGAAAGGAACTATAACCTTTGTATGGGCTTTCAGCAGGAATGGTCTATAATGTTTAACCGCTTTATATACAGCAAAGGCTTGTTTTTCAACTTCAAAATAGTTTAATTCTGCACCTTGAAGACTTGAGCTATAGAATGAAATTGGTGCTTCCAAATTGTGATCGTTGATCTGCGTAAGTACTGCAGCGTAAGAAGAATCGGATGCGATGCTATACACTGTAAAACGATTAGAAAAATTTGGAGTATTTAGAGCTGGGGCATTGATTATTGACTTCTTGATTAGTTCAAATGCTTCCTTTTCTGGTACTCCCCATTTGAAGACTGGATTTTTCTTAATCATAGTTTGAAGTGGTAAAATAATTTGAGAAAAATCTGGAATAAATCTTTTTACAAAATTAATTTGGCCTAAGAATGACTGCATGGATTTCTTATTATGTGGAAAAGGGATTTCAGAAATTTCATTAATCCTGCCTGGGTCGATATAGAAGCCATCTTTAGATACAATAAAGCCTAGGAGCTTACCTTGATCAAGAGCGAAGAAATATTTCTTAGGGTTCAGAGAAATATCGTATTTCTTACAGCGTTGGAAGATTTGATTCAAATCTTGCAAGTGATTGGATCTCTCTCTAAATACAGTGATGTCGTCTAAATAGACAACTACTGTTCTATTAATTAACCCTTTGAAAGCAATATCCATCGCCCTTTGGAAAGTGGCTCCTGCATTAATAAGTCCGAAAGGCATTTTCTGATAAGCATATGTTCCCCACTTTGTTCTAAAGGTGGTTTTGAGTTGGTCATCAGGGTGAACCAGAATTTGATTATACCCTGAAAATCCGTCCAAGAAGGACATTAACTCTGAACCAGCCACTGATTCGAGTATCTGCTCCATAGTGGGTAATGGGAAATTATCTTTTAGAGTTTCCTTATTTAAATTCCTGAAATCAATACAAATTCTAATGTCGCCATTCTTCTTTCTGACTGGTACCATATTGGAGACCCAATTCGAGTGTCGTACGGGAAAAATCTTAGCTTTCAAGAGTTTGTTGAGTTCTGATTTTATTTGACCCTCTAGGTTTGGATGTATTTTTCTCAACTTTTGTTGAATTGGTTTCTGCTCGGGAAGCATTGGGATAGTGTGCTGAATAATAGACGTGTCATATGTTTTTAGATCATCATATCTCCAAGCGAAAACATGTTTATTTTTTCGTAACAGACTAATAAATGCTTCCTTTTCCTCTGTAGAAAGTCCCAATCCTAAATTAATATTTTTAGGATTTTGTTCAGTGCCAAGGTTTATTAATTCAAACCTTAAGGTAGAGCTCTGAAGCTTTGTATTAGATACAGGTTTGAACCTGTCTTTAATATCGTAAAGGTCTTCAAGCTTCACTACACGCTTAGGGATTGAATTTTCCTCATGTTCACCTTGTATTTGAGTATCATGCTCATCTTCCTCAATGATTTGATTATCATAGGATTTTTCAGAGGTCAGAAATTGTAAAATGTCTTCATCATGGTTAAACACTCTCCAATTGGTTACATTATCTGGAATGGATGGCCTAAAAAGTAATTCTATTGAAAATCTATCTGGACTATAGTCTTCGGCAGGGAGCAGCTTGGAAGTGACATTGGCCAGCAAATCAGCTGTGGAGTTCTGCGCCCTGGGTATGGAAGATATATTGAATGCTAAGAAATGGGAGGTAAGTTCTTGTACCAACGATTGATAATGCTTAAGATGGTTCGAAAGACAATGGATTGTATTCCTTACCTGCTTGACAATTATTTCAGAGTCGCCAAAGACCTTTAAGAAGTGAACTTTGAGCCCGATTGCTTTATAGTCCTTGGACAAGCGCTTCATACTCAGTTGTGTTATTAGTGCATTCAAATTCTAATCTACAGGACAACATTGTTTTTTCTCCTTGCGGGCTGACCAAAATGCATCCTGCTCCTGATCCTTCGCTGGACTTAGATCCATCAAAATATAAAGACCAAAATAATGAATTATCTACACTTTTTGTTACAACATTCTCAGTAACATTAACGCATTTAGACCTGTCGGTCTGTGAAAAGTTTTCGATCTGTGATGCAAAATTGTCAACTGAGAAAGGGGATTGTTGGGCAATATAATTGCCAAAAAATGACTCTGAAGAATAGTTTCCTAGGATATTATTGTTGAACGCAACTGGCTGATTTTCTTGTTCAAATTCTGTAACAGTATGGGTCATATGTTTCTCTCGGTCAATCTTTATTTGATTGGGCTTGCCCTTATAGGGGAGCCACATATGTGACCAATCGGTGGAGATATACCCATGGAGTTTTTCTGACCAATCCCTGCTTAAAATCAATCCATAAAATTCAGGTATATCGGCGACTAGAATATCGATCCTTTGGACAATTCTTGGATCTGCCGATAACCTGATTGTTACAGAGTTTATTTCCCCTAGAACTTGAACTTTAGTTCTATCTAACTGCACGATGTGAATAGAAGACTTCTGGGGTTCTATATTCAGTTTGGAGCAAACCGAAGCATGCATTATATTGGAAGATGCCCCAGAATCAATTAAGCAGTTGTGTAGATTTCGATTATAAATTTCATAAGTCAGTAGGAAAGGGGGGGGTATGGCAGTTTGATCTATCTCCAATCAGAATTGTGTCGGTTGCCTCAACTCTACCAGCAAGGGGTTGTCCCGAGTCACTTGCAGCTTTAGTGGTGGGAAGAGGGGAAGAAGGGACAGCGTTAAATTCTTTGAGTAGTAATTTTTGCTGATGTTTTAATTTACTAAGTTCAAACATGGTTATGTTTGCCTTAGTTTTCTTCATGTCATCGACAATGTTGTAATCCATCGAATCAGAAATTACCAAAGTCTTAGATGGTGAAGGTGTAGTAGAAGATGATGGCTGATTGTTAGATACTGTTGCAGCTGGATTTCTAACGGGTACCTTTTCCTTTACAGTATTGGTTCCAGCACTCCTTTTCTTAGGATTAGCTTGAACAGGTTCGGGAGCACCTTTACTCCTTGTAGTGACCGGGAAGGCTTCTTGTTCGGCATCAGTATCGGAATTAGGGAGTATAAAGTCCCACATTCCGTGACATTCAACTACTTCCTCTTCTTCTCCTTCGGATGGTATAACTGTTTCTTCCTCTTCTTTTTCCTTAGGATCCGAGTCTGCATATGATATAACATTAGGGGGTTTAGACTCGGGTTTCTTGAAATTCCTATATGGTTTCTTCGTTGAGGATTCTGATACTTGTTTCTTGATCTCAACCATTTCGTTCAACATAGTTTTAAGGACTTTTTGAAGGCCCTCCATGTCATATGGATCCTTAGTGTTATTTTTCTTAGATTCGTCTTTAAAGGACACTTTTTTAGATTTTCTTTCTTCCAAGGTAGTTTTCTTTTCTAAGGCGATTACACTTTTTTCTACAGCAAGTGCTTCCTTCATGTTTTTAGCTAATGTGGGCTGTTTGGCCCTATCAACGAATATAGCAATGTTTGAAGGAAAAGCAGTGATATACCACTCGCTTCTAACTTGTTCGCTTGGCTTATCATCAGTGGGGATCTTGTTCAAGAGTTTGTTAAATCTGGAGTTGAACTCCTTGATGGGTTCTCTTGGTTCGATCCTTAAATTTGAAAGATCATGGACAAGTGTAGCTAAGGATCTGTCATCACCGTATTTGGTGAGAAACTGTTCCTGGAAGATATTCCAACTCGTGATGGATCCAGAGGGTAAGGAAAAATACCAAGACCTTGCAGATCCTTGTAGTGAATAGGGAAACAATCTTACTACCACATCTTTTTCAGTGACTCCCTTTAGATTGACTGAAAGCATAAAATTGTTAATATATTCTTCTGCAGAAGTTCCAGAATCTGGATTGAATTTGGGTAACCATTTCTCGGCATAATCGGGTAATGGATGTAAAGGTGCAGGCATAGTAACCGCACCAGGACTTCTCCATGGTCATTGGGCCATTTTAGGATTACCGATGATTGCTTGTGGTGTTCCAGGTGCTTGAGGTGGAGGCGTAAGTACAGACTGAAAAGATTGTGATGCTTGAGATGAAGTCCCTTGGTGAACAACTATATGAAGTGGTGAAGTGGGTGTATGACTTCGCACAAGTGATGATGAAATGGAAGATGATGGGGAAAGGGTTTCGCTACCAGAACCTTCAGTGGTATTTTTGATCCTTTTCCTTTCGGGTAAAGGAAATTCAGGTGGCTCAATACCTAGCTTTTCACTTTGGAGTCTAGTAAGATGAGGGGGTAAGAGAAATTGCGAAGTGTGACTGCCTTGTGATACTTTAGATCTAGGAGGGGAAATTGAGAAGCCATGAAGTTTCTGGATGATGGATTGAACTTCAGGGGACTCTGGACTTAAGTGTTCTGAAGTATGATGTAATTGAGCAGTAGTGGTTGATTCCTCTTCGTCTTGTCTGGATACTGGAGATTCAGAATGCGAACGAGATATTCGAGGGGAGGTGGAGGGTGAGTTACTCTTTGAATGGTTTGTAGTTGTTGGCTTACTCGCCATTCATAGCGGATGGCCCTCCTTCTAGTGCCAGAAATGTTGAGGCCTTGGAAATCGTTGCCACAACATCGGGGATAACCACCCGGTCCGGACCTTGGTACAGCTCCTTTTCCATTTGGAATGGTGGCTCCGACTGGAGTACGGACCCATTCCCGATATGGGATGGATGCGGGTGATGGGATTAAAATTGCTTATGATAGGCGAATAACTTATTCTATTGACAAAAATAGGGAAACTAATACTAATCCCGGGAACAACTTATTCATTCAGAATGTAGCGTTAAATAATCTTTATCTATTTATCACGCATATAGATGACTCTGTAAAATAAATAAAAGATGCTCAATCATTCAAAGATTGCTTCACATGAATAGTCACAATGAAGTGATAAATACAAATTACTACATTCACTGTTCATATCATCGATACATATATACGTCTGAAAGGAAAGCATGCGATAAACAACCAATAGTGGAATGCATAAGGAATGCTGTGAAAAACACATATATATAAGCGATAATAGCAAGAGCGATTTCAAAAACAATTCATATAACGAAAAAGAATACAGATGCAGATAATAGTACCATGTGAGCTGTAGATCGATCCAAAATATCAATCGCTATTCAAAATTCCTTCTTCAACATAGAAATGCTTTCAAACAATGACAATAGTGCACATTTGCATAAAAGCCTTCCTCATCAAATTTGGAATAATTGGTCAAGTTTCATAAAAGAATATCTCTGAAGTACAATAGTGCAACTTCAGGGTTTAAGTCATATACAAAACTTTTACGACCCTTTCTAAATGCATGAAAGGGTCTATAAATACTACTAAGCTAAAAATATCTATGAAACAAAATCCTACTAAATTGGTATCAGTAAATGCGGTCTATCTCTCAGGGGTGATCTGGCAGTCGGTGAAGTGAGTCATGCCTCAGGATGTTTGCCTTTAAACCTTAGCTGGCTTATCGCGAGCATTGGTTCTACTTCTGGCGGTTTGTTGAGGCGTAAACTGAATTGGGAGGCGAAGGTGGCATCCTAGATGTCGAGTATAATATAACCGACAGCATCGGTTAGGCACTTCAAGACGGCTCTTTGGCTGTATGGTTTGATTAAGAAGAACCAATAAACATCCCATGTCAGACTGTTGATTCCAGCGATCAATCTTGCGCTTTTCTCCAGCTCCGAATAGCATGAGTGCTCCAGTGTATTTGCTGTTGTTAATTGACCTGGTGTGCATTGGGAAATTATGTTAGATAAATACAATGTATTATTCACTAATTCAACCAAATTTCCACTGATTGTCCTGCATCTGGAAGTTTCTCTTTCTGCTTTCATTAGTTGTGATTTCCATTCTGTGAATAATATCTCTTTGTGCGATTCCGGAATTCTTGGTAGATTAGCTACCCGTCCTACATCTGAATCTTGCCATTCTATAAAGTTTGTTAGTGTTTCTTCGGCCTGATCCAAGTCAGCCCTTGCTTTGTCTACCTTTTCGCTTATAGATGCTGCCAATTCACACAATGGTTCTGCTCGTATAATGTGTTGACATAATAGCTTAACTTGATTAATAAATCCCTTATTTAGCTGGAGCGCTTCTGCTTTGAACTCATCTATCTGAGGGAGATTTTTCGTCTGCTCAATTTGAGTGGTCAATTGAGAGATTTGCTCATATTTCGCTTTCATTGTTCCCTCAGTTGATATTCTTAACTGCTCCAGTGCCATTGATAGCTCCTTTTGCCTTTGTATTGCGCCTTCATCTATTCTCTGTTTTTGCTCTTGTAATTGCTTGATTATCTGCTTATTGTTCTGCTGCTGTACTAGCAATTATTTCTCCGCCTGCTCTGCCCTCTGCTGAACTTCTGATAGTCTCGCCTGTAGTGAAGATATATCCTGATCCTTGGCTTTTAACAAATTTCTCACCTCCGATGCTTTATCAATAGTCACCGTCGAATATGCTCCAATGAACTGTGATAGCTTGGTTAAGTCATCGGAGGGGTCGAATTCCTCTTTCCATACAACATTGCCCGTTACTGTTAATTTAGAGAATGGGGAAGGTTGATCAGTTCTTCTCCTTTTCCTCCGTCGCTTTATGACGGCTTTATGCTTGGGGCTGTAAAATACATCTAAAGGGGGGATCTCTTCAATTTGCAAAACGATCTCTCCCATTGGATCTTTAGGAATTATCTCTAGTTCTTTTGTTTTGGGTAGGCCGATGGTTTCACCTAAAACTGGTTTTGATGTTGCTTTCTGTGTATCACCTTCTTTTGAAACCTCATCATCTTTCGAGCACTCTAAGTTATTGATGATTGTACTGAATTGATTCCATTGCTGGAGCAAATTCGGATCAACTAATGGATCATGATTATCCTTGGAGCTGCTCTCTTCTTGGGTCTTTTCTTGGGTTTCTTTTTGTCGCTGCACATTTTCCTGAGTCACCTCCTGCCTCTGGCTATGCATTTCCTCTTGCTATTTTGATGTAGTAGGAGGTGGTGTATTATATCGCTGCTCAGACTCGCTTGACCTGGGTGTTGTCGGTACAGTTGCTAACAGGTCTAGAGGCAGAGTTTGCAACCTCTGTTCCCTAATTCTGTTAAACTCAATTAGCCCTTCATCATTATAAACATTTATGGCAAGCGACTTGACCTGATATAGCGATTCGGCTGACGCGAACAAATCTTCAAATTTGTCTTCTTTGTGCTCGACCTTGGCCAATTTGGCCTGGTCGAGCGCATTGTAAGCGATCTTTCTTGGATCATACTACCTCCTTGGCAGAGTAGCCAGAGTGAGTATCTTCATAATCAAGACCTTCCACTTGTGAGTAACCCTTACACACTAGTATGATTTGTTTCTAACAGTTTGACCCTATTCATTCATCTTATTTTTGAATACCCATTTTGTGCCAATGACATTCTTTTCGACAGGTCTTTCTGTTAGTTCCCAAGTCTCGTTCTTCTCAATTTGGTCTAACTCCTCGTTCATAGTATCTATCCAACTTTCGTCTTTACTTGCCTCATCAAAATTCTTTGGTTGCATATGTGACAACATATCTATATGAGCTTGCTCAAATTTTTCTGCTAGTTGCCTCCTTGTTTGTACTCCTTCACTTTTATCTCCAATAATTCATTTTTCTTGATGATTCTTTTGAGGGTGTCTTGAGGGTAATTTTGAATGAGTCTTTGTATCTTTTAATTCTTCCTCTTTTACTTGATTCTTCTTTTACATATTTTAATATGATTTGTTTCCATTTTCTATTCTTTTGTTTAAGCCTTTCTATTTCATCCAGGGCACTGATCAACACCCCCTCAAGATCTACCTCACCTTCCTCTTCCACTTCATAATCCAAGAAATCTTTTTCAAGTTCTTCCAAGGCCATCAACATGAATTCACTGATTCCATCTTCACTAGAGGATTCATTGGAGCTTTTAGATACATTGTTGTCTGCTTGAGCATAAAAGATTTTCCTTTTAAACTTTCTCTCTTTCTGCATTTTATTAGACTTGTTCTTCTCTTTCCCTTTAGGTTTATTTTATTCTTTATTATAAGGACATTTTGAAGCATAATACCCTACTCTTCCACAAGTAAAAAAATTAAATGGAAGTTTTCCTTTGTAATTACATGTGCCTTTCTTCAACCTTCTGACAAATTTTGCTTCTTCTTCATCAGAACCTGAGCATGAACATTCCTTTTGTTCTATGAGCTTATCTTCCTTGAAATCTGCCTCTTTAGTGACTGCCTTTCCTTTCGAAATTATCATCTCATATGTTGTCAAAGAGCCAAGTAGTTGATCCATTTTCAAAGTCTCAAATTTTGTTGTCTCTTTTATAGTTGAAACCTTAAGTTAAATTTATAAGGTAATGACCTGAATATTTTCTGAACTATTACACTTTCTTTGATCCTTTTTCCTAGACTCATCATGATATTTATGACTTCATCAACTCTTAAAAATAGTTTAGCTATATCTTCATCTTCATTCATTTTTAAGGTCTCAAATTGTGTTATATACACTTGTAATTTGGCCATCTTTACCTTTTTATCTCCTTCATGAATATTTTCTAATTTAACCCAAATATCATTAGCTGTATCACAATGCATTACTTTGATAACTTAAGACTCACATAGACCACTCAGAAGTGCATTCATAGATTTTGCATTAGATATGAAATTTAGTTTGGAATCTTTGTCAGTAGTTGTTTCATTTGGTTCTTCATACCCTACCATCACAACATCCCAAAATTCTACTCTTAGAGATATTAAATATGTCTTCATTCTCACTTTCCAGAAGACATAGTTTGTACTAGTAAATAGAGGGGCTTTATTTGTTGAGTATCCTTCTTGACTAGCCATTTTACCGTCTTAGGACCTCTTTCCAGTTCTTAGACTACCACTGAAGGAACTTGATTATGATACCAAATGATATTTACGTTTGGAAATTACTGTGGGGGCGGGGGGGGGTGGAGGATTAGTAATTTAAGACTTTTCTTTTTTCTCAACTTAGTTTTCTTCTTATGAAGCTAACAATTTATGTATATGCTTCATTATTATTGGACTTCTTTTTTAGGTGTTAGAGAAAGAGATTTGCAGATATACTTATCAATACTTCATGCACACAACATTCGAGAACCAACACATGAAGACACCAGATATAAGTGGAAACCCTGAAGGGAGAAAACCAAAAATTTTAGGTTGAAAGTGATGTGAAGGCAAGCTACTACTCCTTATTACATCAGATTAATTTTGTAAGCTCCTACCTCAAAGGAAGCTCAACTTCCACAAGTTTTATATAGGCTACAACGCACAAGAGGCTCCTACTTCAGCATGCTACAATCTGTTCTTTATCATGTTACAACATAGAAAGGGAAAAAAATATCTCAATCATAACCTCAAGTCACAAATATTGGTTACCTCATATACAATTATTTTGTCATGTCTATTGCTACAATGCTTCTCCTTTTCAACTTTGTGTATCTTCAACTGCTGCTCATTGTTGGTACCATTCCATTACCATCTTTTTCTTCTAAAAACATCATCATTTGTCTATCTTTTTCCTCCATAGACCCCTTACATCCTTCGAAATTGATTAGTTAATAACATTATAGTTGTGAGTTTGCATTAAAGTTAATTTATGAATTTTTATGTTAGAAATTAGGAATTTTCAACAAAAAGGTTACAGGAAGACATAACATCCTGTAAATGGTTTATCATATGACACATGGCATGACAGGCAAGCCAAAGCAACGCATAGGAACGAGCTCCTGAATGTACATGCATGGAGAAAAATCAATTTTACAACAGATCAAAAGCTCCTAGTTATGCGGTCAACATTGGGTCAAACCCCAGCCTTTTGGCTACAAAGGCAGTAAAAGCCATGGTTTCCAAACTGGTTTCGTTTTGTCTTTTTTTGGAAATCGGTTCATATTAGAATGACCAAAAATCACTCCACTGTAAAAGCAAAAACATATGCTTAATGAATGTGCATTCGATTCAAATAGGAAGGCAGATAAAGACTCTGTATTATTTTTTTTGTTTCAGAGAGAAGTTACGATTATTCTCTGTGTATTGTTTTGAGAACCGAATTCATATATGTGATTGCAATCTTCAGCATTTGAATATAGTTACGATTTTGCTCCAACATTGTCTATGCGTTAATACTCTCGTTGCTTGAGTTCATTCCAATGTACCATTGAAACGTGGACGGGCCCTGCGTGGATTGGTATATTGTTCATTTCGTTTCCTTAACAACTTTTGAATTTACATAGAAAATATACTTTTAATGTTATTTCCATGCTCATGATTTTGTCTATTTGATTATGAATTCTCACAAATGGTATTTATGGTGATAGCTTGAAGATCTTATTGTTAGATCATTGAACCAGGTCTTGTATGAGATTTGATCCAGCGTTATATTTTAAAGGCTCTCCATAGACTCTATTTGTTTATGCATTTAAAGTTCATTGTGTTTTTGATTTCTTTATGAATGTTTCAGTGTTAACTAGATAGATCTTTTATGCACAACATCCTTGTAAGGGGATTAAAATCTCAGTCTAGCCATACGCTGTATCCTTAGGATAGTTAGATAACCTAGGTGATCTGAGTGTTAAGGTGGGGGGAAACATATCTTAACCTTCTGTAAAGAAGTACTGTCGCCTATCACAACAAACACTTAGTTAGGAATCCTTTATGTCTATAGATTTTAGACACACGCCTTGAAGTTTACTAACCCTGGTCGATAATAAATCTAGTCTAATCTAGCACCCTAGATTGGCCACTACATTTTGGCGCCGTTGCTGGGGAGGCGTAGTTAGAGGATTTTGAAAAAAAATCAATCAAAATATAAAAAAAAAATTAAATCAACAAAAGCAAACCAAAAACACAATATAGA
This sequence comes from Pinus taeda, assembly GCA_000404065.3. Classification (NCBI taxonomy): domain Eukaryota; kingdom Viridiplantae; phylum Streptophyta; class Pinopsida; order Pinales; family Pinaceae; genus Pinus; species Pinus taeda. The sequence goes on from APFE031237539.1 coordinate 195,568, forward strand.
TTTGACTGTCACTTTAGAAATCATGTTTGCTTATGCCTAGATCTAGAAATCATAGAGGCAGATTCACAAAAACCCCCCATCCAAAAACTAACCTATCACCAGGAGCAGACCCTTTGGGAAAAACTGAACACACAACACCAGCTGAGGAAACCACCATACAAAGATTATAGGATAAACGCAAATCAGGCCAAAGACTTACACTTATTGAGAGACAAATCTTGTTTGCACATGAATCTCAGAAGAAACATCTCCCTGAATCTTCTGCAAAGAGAGAAAGTAGAAAAATAACTCAAAAATCTCTAGAACAACTCTTTGGAACGAGTGACACCGAACAAACAATCAAATCACCAGAAGAATCTATAAAAATGGTTGAGGAAGGAGGAGGATCAACAAGAAAACCCACTCCTGAACAACAACACGATCAAGGAGAGGAGGAAGAATCATCTTTTAAATTTCCTATCCACGAACCAGAAGACAATCATGATGAGGAAATAAAAATGAAAAACATACTTCCTTCTGTGTTACCAAAATTTTATGGCATGGCTTCAGAAGACCCAGATTCATTCTTTTTTGAGTTTGACATTGTATGTCGAACATATAGTTACACAGATGATTCCCATAGGCTTAGACTCTTCCGAGCAACATTAAAGGCATCAGCACTAAGATGGTTCATGGGGCTTGGTGAGCATGCAATAACTGATTGGGATGGCATGCGAAGAATATTTATAAGGAAATACCAACCTTATTGTAGATCAAAGGATTCTAAAGATGATATCTTTAGGATGAATCAACAAGAGGATGAAAGTCTAGAGGAGTAATTGGAACGATTTGCTTATAATTTGCAAAAATCAAAACATTGATCCATGACTCTTGATCTCATTAGAACAATATTTTTGAAGGGCATTCGAGAGGAATACTTAGATGATCTTAATTTGATGGGAAAAGGTGATATCTCCACCTTACCTTTCGAAGAAATTGCTGATCTATGTGAAAAGTATTCTAGGAGCAAAGCAAAAATTGGAAAAAGAACCATATCATCCAAAGCCACAAAATCTGCTTCAGCTAGTGTCACACGAGATGAAATAGGAATTTTTTTAGAGGAATTCAAAACAGATATATTGAGTACATTAGGGACCCAAATTGACACTCTTAAAGCTAAGAAAAGACAAGAAGAGTAAGATCAAATGATGACTATCTTTTGTCCAAAATGCCGGAAGAAGCATGCCTTAAAAGATTGCCCATTAGAAAATATTCAAGTCTATGCCTTTTGTACTGAAAATCATGATATATTTCATTGCTCTAAAGTTAAGGTTTTGCAGAATTGTAATGTGGCAGCCAATATGGATATGGAGAATGTGTATTTTATGGGCGCAAAGAGACCATGGCAGCCAAGACCTCCACCTCAAGGTATGTTCCCAAATAAGAATTTACAATTTCCTGCACATGATCAGATGTATGCTCAGAATTCATGGAATGTACCCATGCCATGGCAGAACCAAAGTTACTCACAACAACAATGGAGACCATCTCAGCAATACTCTCAACAATATCCACCATACCCTCAACCCTACCAACCATATTCGCAGCCATATCAACAATACCATTAGCCATATTTGCCATATCCTCAATCATATCAGTAATATCCTCAGCAGCAAGTTGTTTACCCACATCAATCCCAACCCACTCAACAAGCATTGCCTACTCCTCCACCAATAAATCCACCACAATTACAATTTCCATCTAACCCACAACCTCCTAGACCTACTCAAATCCCTGCTCAACCTGTACCAAATCCAAATAACAGAGTAGAGAGACCAGCTTACAATGTAGATAAGGGACCCTCATATCCCACATTACCCTTGCAAAATATCAATTTGAGGTCTAGGAAGGTACTTCACAAAGAATCTCCAGCAGTTGAAAAACAAGGAGAAAATGAAGAAAATGAAAATGAAATTCCCATTCAAAGGAAACCAAATGATGACATTAAACACAAACAAATGCAACCATTGTATCCACCACCTTTTCCAGACCGATTGGTCCAAACAAAACTTCCCATGTCTATACCACAGTTTGATGTTTTAGATGAGCTAAAGAATGTCTACATAAAAATTACGCTACTACAAGCCATAAAAGACATTCCCATATATACTAAAGCCATCAAAGAACTGTGCCTTAAGAAGCCTACTAGGAAAAGAGTTGATCCACAAACCATTCATGTTATTGGACATTTAGCTGGCCTTATGAAAAACACCATTTCAATGGAAAGGTATGTTGATCCTGGTATTCCCAGAGTCACTACAATCATTAACAACATACATATTCCAAACACCTTAATTGATCTTGGGGCCGCAATAAATGTGATGACTCTTGAAACCATGAAAACACTCCAGCTCACAAACTTGCAACACACAAAAATTGTTCTAGAACTCGCTGATAGGTCTAAAGTGATTCCTGAAGGGATTTTGGAGGACATAATTGTTTCATTAGACTCTTGGGAGTATCCAATGGACTTTTTAGTTCTTCAACCAAAATCCAATTTAGGAGGAGACCCTATCATCCTTGGTAGACCATGGTTAGCAACTGCTGATGCATTCATAGGATGTAGATTAGGTAATATGATCATTTCACGAGGAACTGAAAGAAAACAACTCACTCTTTACCCATAAGCACAATCACCAGCAGTAGCACACAATTTATGGCTTGATGATAAATACAATGATAAGATAGAAGTTCAATCTGTTTTCAGAATCAACCAAATCTATGATTTTCAAGAACATGATAATGATGATTTCGTAGAATTGTTCCTCTCTCAACCTGATGTTTCCGAAGAATTGAGGAATGACCAATACCATGCTGCAGATGAAATTTTGGCACAAAATTTTCAAGAAACATGCACCATTCATTCTTTGCAAATAACATTTCACAACATTTTTCCTATCCAATCCCTCACAAAACACACAGAGTAAGACCATAGATATTAGTCCAGGAAAAACTTTGAATATTGGCACTCACCTAGACTCATCTCAGGAAGAGAAATTGATTCAATTATTGAGAAAATACCAGAAAGAATTTGCTTGGGACTACATCAAAATGCACGGAATCCACCCTGAAACATGCACTCACCATATTTATACTGATAGCAATGTCAAACTGGTGAGGCAACCACAGAGACGAATGAACCCCATGCTTCAGGATATTGTTAAAGAAGAATTACAAAAACTGTTAAGAGTCAATTTTATCTATCCTATCTCTGACAGTCAGTGGGTATCCCCGTTGGTAGTAGTGCCCAATAAAAATGGTAAGTGGAGGATTTGTGTTGACTACAAACAATTGAACAAAGAAACCTTCAAAGATTATTTCCCACTACCATTTATTGACCAAGTGCTAGACACATTAGCTGGGAAATCATCATTCTCTTTTCTTGATGGTTTCCATGGCTATAACTAGATCGGGATAGCCTTAGAGGACCAAGACAAAACCACTTTTACTTATCCTTGGGGCACTTATGCTTATAATGTTTTTCCATTTGGACTTTGCAATGCTCCAGGTACATTTCAGAGAGCTATATTAGCTATTTTTGCTGATTTAGTTCATGATTATGTTGAAGTTTATATGGATGATTTTTCAGTGTATGGTGATTCATTTGAGCATGCATTAATGAATCTTGAAAAAGTTTTGAAGAGATGTATTGAAGCTAATCTGTCCCTAAGCAACGAAAAATGTTTTATCATGTTAAATGAAGGGATAGTGTTAGGACACTATATTTCTTCTCACGACATTAAAGTTGATCCATAAAAAATCCAGATCATTGTCGATTTGCCAATTCCAAAGACTCAAAAAGAGTTAAGAAGTTTTCTTGGGTATGCAAGCTATTACAGAAGATTTATTGAGCATTTTAGTCGAATAACTTTACCTTTGTTTAGGCTTCTAGCCAAAGATGCACCTTTCAACTGGAATGATAATTGTCAGCAAGTATTTGGAACACTCAAAGCAAAGCTATCAACCACACTAGTCTTAAAAGGAACTAAATGGAACCTACCATTTCACATCTTTACAGATGCATCTAATACTGCAGTAGGTGCCTCATTAGGCCAAAAAGAGCAATCTTGTCATTATGCCATCTATTTCATTAGCAAAAATCTAACACCTGCAGAATTAAACTACACAGTCACAGAAAAAGAGATGCTTGCAGTCATACATGCTGTGAATAAATTCCGACATTATATAACTGGTTATGAGGTTTTTGTACATACTGACCATTCTGCCATTAAGCATTTAATGAATAAACCAGTAACTAGTGGCAGAGTTACCAGATGGTTGTTATTGTTACAGGAATTTAACATCACAGTGTTAGATAGACCAGGTAAGGAGAATCAGGTGGCAGATTTTCTTTCTAGACTACAAAATCAAGGTGAGGTTGTCCTGGTTGAAGATTCTTTCCCAGATGAAAATTTATTTACAATTTCAATAGTGAATCCTTGGTACGCTGACTTGGCCAATTACTTGTCCACAGGAAGAAAACCTCCATATTTTACTCCAAAGGAAAAGAAGAGGCTAATCAAACAAAGTGCTCGATACTCATGGGTCAACGACAATTTATTTTACACTGGTTATGATATGATTATTAGACGATGTGTAAGAAATGATGAAATTATTGATATTTTAAAATCTTGCCATGATGAACCGTGTGGTGGGCATTTTGCATCTAAACGAACAACATTCAAGATCCTTAGTCTTGGGTACTACTAGCCATCTATTTTCAAGGATTCCAAGAAGTACGTGAAGAGTTGTGATAGCTGTCAAAGAATGGTTAGGCCAACAACTACAGATGAGATGCCACTTCAGCCTCAAGTACACCTAGAGCCATTTGAAAAATGGGCTCTAGATTTTGTAGGACCCATCAATCCATCTTCCAATGGTAAGAAGTACTTCCTAGTATGTATTGATTACGCGACAAAGTGGGCTGAAGCTAAAGCACTAGTCTGGGCAACTGAACAAACAATGGTAAATTTCCTCTTTGAAGAAATTTTTGTAAGGTATGGAGTACCAAGGGAGATAGTAACAGATCAAGGTACTCAGTTTACTTCAAAGTTAGTTAAGGACATCACCGAAAAATATCAAATCAAGCACAGAAGAAGTACACCTTACCATCCACAGGCCAATGGCCAGGTGGAACCAACAAACAAAACATTGGAAGGAATTATCACTAAGACCATAGCAATGAACAGAAAGAATTGGGAGGAGAAGCTCAAAGATGCACTCCGGGCTTATAGAATCACGTGGAAGAATACTACAGGATTTACACCATACCAGTTGGTGTATGGCAAAGAGGTAATGCTTCCTATTGAGTTTCAAATACATTTTTTTAAGATGGCTACAGATTTGGGAATTGATCTTAATGAAGCACAACAAGAAAGAATTCAGCAGTTGAACCAGCTGGATGAAATGAGGTAGCAAGCAGAGGAGAAAACACTCCTCATGCAAAGACAAAGGAAGCAGTGGCATGATGCACATATCAAGAAGAAACAGTTCAAAGAAGGAGATTGGGCTTTACTCTTTCACTCTAATTTTAGAGATCATAAAGCCAAGTTTACCACACATTGGATGGGCCCATATGAAATAGTTCAAGTTCATGAGAATGGATCAGTCCAGCTTATTACCATTGATGGAGAAGGTCACCCCTTTCTTGTCAATGGCCATAGGTTGAAACTCTATCATAAGCCCATCACTAAGGAGGATTTTCTTCAAACTTTATCTCAGCAAAGAGAGGTTGAGATATTGCAGCCTTCAGCTGTAGTATCTCTACCTTAGATCATTTCATTTCCACTTAGAAAAAAAAAATCTAAAAAAAAATAAAATTAATAATGGTTTAGATGTGAAAACCAAACTCTGGCACACTCTAACCCAGAATTCTTACTTGAAAGCCAATTCTTTGGCTGGTAAGAATTCCTTGTTCTTTTTGATTCATCGATTTAATAATGACTTGAGGACAAGTCAAAGCTTTAGCAGGGGAGAAGTACCAGCATTTTTGTTTTCTTTCTCATCTCCTCACTGCAAATTTTCAAAGAGTTCATCTCTTCATTGTAAATTCTCAAAGAAGTTTGTTTCAGCACTTCAGTATTTCAATAAAGAAGTTGTTTTTATCTTTTTTCTAATCAGAGGGACCTGTTTTAAGCACTATGCAGTGGGACCTGTTCAGAAGACCATGATACTAGAACCAACAATAGAGGGACCTGTTCAACAAACATAAAAGGGACTTGTTAGAGACTGCTATCTCAAGCTACTTCGGTAAAGCTTCAACAAAGTTCAATAGATATCCAAAGGTTGCTTGTCTCCGAGGCTCCATCGAACATCAAAGATTAAGGAAGTTGCACACATATAGTTCTTTTCTAGATTTCAAAGAGGATGCACAAACATTCTCCAGATCTCAGAGGGACCCGTTGCATCCAAATTCATCTCAGAGGGACCTGTTATGGACAACAAATATTAGTCATATCTAAACAAGAAATCTTACCTATGCATGCCAATTCAACTCTTGATCAACCAATAAAAATGTAAAGTATTGTTATCATTTTTATTTTTAACATTTAAATTCTTGGATTAATTTAGTGTTAAATGTGATGACTATAACTACTTATAATCAATTTCATAAATACCCACGTATCTACCACTCTTGTCATATCCCTAATTCCTACCATTTCCCAACGCTCTAGCCTATCCCCATACTTCTCCTACGATTTTTAATCCTTTATTCTACCACCCTCCCAGCCTTGTTATTCACTCCCTATCGGCCATCAAACCTTACTTTCGGTCCAACATCTCCTTAGTCGGCCAAGCATCAATGAGCAAGGGACAGGTGGTGAACTCTTGGAAAGCCAAATGTTACACAAATTCATGCATTGGTTTTGAATTGACCAACTTATAACATGATTGCTCGACCAAGTCGACTCATGCATGTGACTATCCGTTATTACACTCCAGTACTTCATACATGCTTGCGGCGTTCTCATGATGGTATTCACACAACCCGGTACAACTACTCCTCTATCATTGGACTATGAATATGCTCTGTTATTATTATAGTGAATTGGGTCGAGTCGGTTGTTAAAATTCTATTTCATTCTCAGTCGTAGAAAGGGTGTTCCATGTTAGAAATTCAAGAGCTGTGATTTTAAAAAAATGGAGGTTGAGAACAACAAGTGCTACGAAAGGAAAGCACAGTATTTGGGCTCACAAATTTCCACCTCCGCCATAATTCAAAACCAGTCATCCAGTCACTGCTCAAGCCACTGAAGGAGTTGATTGCGAAGAACAGAGGAAGCCACCAGGTCAGTTGAGTGAAGTGAAAAGCAAAGGTAACAAACCAAAATACCCTTGTTCAATTAATAAGCATAAACGAAGAGGGTTAGAGCAAGAATTCTCTGTCAAAATGACTAATAGAGTAGAGCCAAACACATTTGATAGTTCTCAGTACCACGATGACTGCATTGCAATTTTAAGAGAAAAACAGTGGCTACCCTTCTTGGAAAAGTTTAATGGAAGCAACGAGGAAGTGACTAAACAATTTGCCTTTACATTTAATGCGGAGAAAGCGCTGATAGGTAATTTCTCATTTAGAGTCTCAGAAGACACTATAGCACAGTCCTTAGGGATCAACCCAGAAGGAGAGAAGTACTTCAAAACTAAACAATTCAAAGAGAAATCATGGACCCAATTCATGTCCAAGTCGAGGGTTTCATTGGCTAACTGGAAGAAGGGTGTCCTAAGTAGCTGGTTGATGCATCCATGGGATGAGATGGTGTATATCATCCAAAAGTTTGTTACATGCGAGGGTCGATATAACATAGTCTATTTGTACCATATTAAACTTCTGTTACATTTAAAGGGGTAGTGCACTATTAGTTTACCATATTTCCTCTTGCAAAGCTTGACCAAGATGTCAAAGAACATCCAAAAGCAGAAAGGTAATGAGGACAAAAGTTTATATCACTTTGGGTTAATTAAGATTCTCATTGAATTTGAAGTGCAGAAAAGGGGCAAGACATGGAAGGAATTCCTGGTTTCCAATCAAATCAAAGATGGAGAGGATGAGAAAGAACAACAAGAGCTCTCAGGATATATGCTTGACATTGATGAAGAGATTCCTATGCATAAATCAAACAATGTCCCTCCACCTAGTAGCAGTGTGAGGATGAGAAAAATGAGACAAGAGGTTGCTCAGAAAATGGAGCAATATAAAATTTTCACAACCTATACAAGAAGATCCAGGAGAGCACAAAAGACCCAGCCACAAGAAGATCAACCCGAATCAAATGCACATGCACCGATGGACATCGAGAGCAGTGCTCACTCACAGCATGGACAAGAAGTTGAAATGGGGGTTGAAAGCAACAATAGGCAAGGAAAGGAGTCACCACCTGCAATTAAGAAACAAAGGAGGCTGGAAAAGCAAATTGAAAAATTAAAAGAAGAACTGATGGAGGCCAACATGCTGGAAAAATTTATTAAGAGGGAGAATGAGATGTTGCAAGTTCAGAGTAAGAAAACCCAACAGAAGAATGAGAAGCTTAAGGAGCAAATTAAAGAGCTCAAGGCTGAACAGACTGACATTTGCAACTGGGCAACTAAATGGTATACCCAAAAGAAAGCCCTCAAGGAGAAATACAAGAGTTTGAAGCATGAGCTCCACATCAAGAAGGAAGCCCAAGCTAAAAAGAACATAGATGCATTGTTAAAGGCAACAGAGGTACAGGCAGGGACAAAGTATACAGGCAGCACATCAGGTTTAGCATGAGGACATGCTAAGACATTAAGCTTGGGGGAGATGTTGGTACCATTCCATTACCATCTTTTTCTTCTAAAAACATCATCATTTGTCTATCTTTTTCCTCCATAGACCCCTTTACATCCATCGAAATTGATTAGTTAATAGCATTATAGTTGTTAGTTTGCATTAAAGTTAATTTATGAATTTTTATGTTAGAAATTAGGAATTTTCAACAAAAAGGTTACAGGAAGACATAACATCCTATAAATGGTTGATCATCTGACACGTGGCATGACAGGCAAGCCAAAGCAATGGATAGGAACGAGCTCCTGAATGTACATGCATGGAGAAAAATTGATTTTACAGCAGATCAAAAGCTCCTAGTTATGCGGTCAACGCTGGGTCAAACCCCAACATTTTGGTTACAAAGGCAGTAAAAGCCATGGTTTCCAAACCGGTTTCGTTTTGTCTTTTTTTGGAAATCGGTTCATATTAGAATGACCAAAAATCACTCCACAGTAAAAGCAGAAACATCTGCTTAATGAATGTGCATTCGATTCAGATAGGAAGGCAGATAAAGACTTTGTATTATTTTTTTGTTTCAGAGACAAGTTACGATTATTCTCTGTGTATTGTTTTGAGAACCGAATTCATATATGTGATTGCAATCTTCAGCGTTTGAATGTTATGATTTTGCTCCAACATTGTCTATGCATTAATACTCTCGTTTCTTGAGTTCATTCCAGTGTACCATTGAAACGTGGACAGGCCCTGCGTGGATTGGTATACTGTTCATTTTGTTTCCTTAGCAGCTTTTGAATTTACATAGAATGCATACTGTTTAATGTTATTTCCATGCTCATGATTTTGTCGATTTGATTATGAATTCTCAAAAATGGTATTTATGGTGATAGCTTGAAGATCTTATCGTTAGATCATTGAACCAGGTGTTGTAAGAGATTTGATCTAGTGTTATATTTTAAAACCTCTCCATAGACTCTGTTTGTTTATGCATTTAAAGTTCAGTGTGTTTTTTATTTCTTTATGAATGTTTCAGTGTTAATTAGACAGAGCTTTTATGCACAACATCCTTGTAAGGGGATTAAAATCTCAGTCTAGCCATACGCTGTATCCTTAGGATAGTTAGATAACCTAGGTGATCTGAGTGTTAAGGTGAGTGGAAACATATCTTAACCTTCTGTAAAGAAGTACTGTCACCTATCACAACAAACACTTAGTTAGGAATCCTTTATGTCTATATATTTTAGACACACACCTCGAAGTTTACTTACCCTGGTCGATAATAAATCTAGTCTAATCTAGCACCCTAGATTGGCCACTACACTTATCAATCTTCTTATGCAGACTTCTTCACTTTAATGATTAGTCACCTTTCCATTCAACAATGTATATTTTATAAGAAAAGCTTCTTTGTTGTTTTTATTCTTTGCATGAATATGAAAGAGGCATTGTCTCTTGGTCTTCTAAAACTATTCACAAGATTGTATCTTCATTTTTTAGTTTTGGAAAAACCTTTTGTAATATAAAATGGTGCTGAAATAAAACAACTCAACCATAAATGATTACAAGAGACAGATCATATTTGTATTATCTTGTATTATGCATTTTGTTCAATGAAAACATATATTTTTCAGTGTGTGTCTCAATATTTTGAATTTCATTTGATCATATTCAGCCTTCACATTTCTTTTCATAGCCTTTTCACTTCACATCACTTTCAACCTTTTTCATTCAAGCATAAATTATCACCAATTCAACATTCAGCATGAATTATCACCACTGTTGTTAATGACATTAATGTTAATATTACCAACATAGAGTCTCAGGATTGAATCATGTTTGGTCTGTTGTTTTGTTAACTATATTTTTGAACACCCATAAAAGGCCACGTGTCGCCTTGGGTTGGTCCATATGTCACCAATCTAAAGCAGACACTTGTCAACATTTCATTGGTCCACCTGCTCCAATCAAAAGCTATCAATTTTTTCCATCTAGATGTGCCACACGTAAGCCTAGAACCATGACCCTTGACTGCTGGAACCATGAGTTGAAAATTGAATTTGACTAGTTTAACTTTGACTTTGACCTTCTTAGACCAGAACTTTGATTTTGAATAACTTCTGCATACGGAGTTAGATTGTGCCCCTTTAAGTTGCATTAGATTTATTTTTTTGATATGTACGTGATGGCATGGGTTTCACTGGAGTCCGATGAATTTTAATTTTTGGCCTTTTTTGGATCCCATTTGGATCAAATGGGTGGTTTGTGTTGACTCCCATTTTCAACCACCTGTGGAGATCATTGCCTAATCCTTGCTAAGATGTTTATTGTTTCTACTCAAACGAACAAATGCAATCAATGTTTTTAAGCTCATTGATTTGAAAAACTTAAAGGAATGAAAACTCAATCTAAAATGTAAGCATGTCAAATTAAAAATAAACATGAATAATCAATTGTGTAAAAATATTGATGCAACCATGCATGAACAATTAATTGCATAAATAGATAAAATCACACAACCAAAAGTTAATCACAGAAATAAATAAAATTAATTTTTGTATCTAAATAACTAATTAATTAAATTACACAACTAGAGATTAAAGACAACTAAATTACACAATTAGAGATTAAAGAAAGCTAAATTATACAACACTTTGTTTTATTGGAGTGGGCCTTGCCTCCATAGAACATAGTGTTGATATTATTTTGTATCAACACTCATTACATCCATAATAAAAGTTAATTTTAAATTAATTAACTAATTGAAATAAATCAATCTACTATAAACATGTAAAAGAATTGAATTGAATTAATTAATTAAATTACACACTATTATGAAAGTACAATTAAAACTAAAAGTTCAATAATTATAAATTATTCCATCATCACTTAGACATATACTCTAAGAGTCCTCCAACATTGCAGATAGTGCTATATTTGATACATATGGTAATTAGAAATAAAAAATATCTAAATACACTCATTTATAAATTTAATAAATCCATAGTGGTTACAATAATTTCCTAAATAACAAGTGTTTTCCATGATCCTTGCTAACAATTAGAAATCAATAAAAAAATTACAAAACCTTTTGCTAAAAATTAGCAAGTAATAAATAAGTCCAAGATTTTGCTTTAGAATTCTAAGATTATTGGTTAACCATTTAAATTAGATTTGTGTCTTGGAATTGCAAAATTATCTCCATCTTTTATTTGCTTGGATTAACATTATTATTACACAGATCCATAATTGTTATGTAGAGTAGTGAAAAATATGAACAATATGGTTCATGGTTGCAATGGTTCAAGGTTCCAATGGCTCATAGTTTCAATGAGAATTGTCTTTAAGTGCGACTTTTTGGAGTTGGTGAATTTCTGGCCAAAATCTAGTGGAAAAATTTGTGGTGAAATCTTAATTTGTGTTGTTTAAACTAGTTTTTTTTACTGCATATATGTATTTAACACCCTCTAAAACCTTGGGGCACTTCGATTGTGCAAAGCTCACCCTCAAAACTTGTGATTTCAATAAATCCCTACAGGATTCTAGACTAATTAGATTGGAAAAAAAATCGGATTTTTTTTTTCAAAAACTCACACATAAAAACAAATCGGCGTCAATGGCTCAAGATTCTAGTATTATAGCTTCTGTGCGGGTTTTGTAGCTTTTGTGAGGTAGTAACTATGCAATAATGACTATGTTGTAGTGATGGTGTTACACCACTTGTATTGCAACAATGGTGTTGTATCGATAGTGTCACAACAACTGTGTAACAACCATTGTTTTGCAACAATGGTGCTACAAAAATTCTGTAACAACAAATTTGTTGCAGCAACAATGTTGCAACAATTGTGTCGTAACAACAACAACTATGTTGTAACAATTGCATAAGAGTGTTGCAACAACTATATAAGGGTGCCGCAGAAACTGTAAATCAGTGTTGCAACAACTGGAACCAAAATATCCCTTATGAAAACATCACAACCTACACAACAATTTGTCTAGCATGTCATTTTTGCAAATTAAATCATATAAACGCAAATATGGCACAATAGTCAAAGTTGTGCATACCTCCGGTCCATATCTGGAAATATGAAGCTAATGGGTTGTCTTGAAATTTCCTTGAGAAGGTTATGAACTCATGAAACAACTTCAAAACTAAAAACATGCCTCTGAACCTTTTCAGATTATCTCTTAGGTATTTCTCTTGAAAAATGAATATTCCTCCAGCCTTTTGTAAAATTTGAAGTCCTGTTGATGCCTCTAAAATCTCAACACCAACATTGGGGATAACCACCTGGTCTGGACCTTAATACAACTCCTTTTTTGGTTGGTGTGGTGGCTCCGACTAGATATTATGGGAACAGTTTCCCATCTAATGAATGGTTTAATGGATGTTTGTTTTATAATGTATAATAAAGATGATAAGTGCTTTAACCTATAACTCAAAAAACATACAAATATACTTATCTAACCTGGGTAATGTACTGACAATGCAATTTATGATTATTTCTAATAGACAAATAAGCATATAGATGAATTATTGATCGATAGAAACGTGCATTCATAAATAATGGTTACTTTGTTTAAGAAATTAAGAAATTAATTATTAATAAAACATATCCCATTCATAACAATTTATATCGCTGACATATATCTTTGAAGTATAACAATTCTAAATCTTCAGAAATGACATGATAAAGAATTATTATGTAGAGCATACATACATCAACAACATCAACTTTTAAAAGGAATGCTTCATCACATAAGGAAACAAGACAAATAAACAGTGATAGAAATATCACATGCATTTGAGTATTTCCAATGCAAATAACACTTCAATTCCACTTTCTTATTTGAGATAACTTCCAGGAGATACAAAAGTGCAGATCTTGAAAAAGTTTCCTCACAAAAATGTAGAGCCTTGATCCACTACTGATAAAAATATATTTAGAAGTACAAAAGTGTAACTTCTCAAAATAAGTTTTTATGCAAATTGAGGACCCTTTCTTAAAAGACATGAAAGGGTTTAAATAATAAAATAAAAACTAATTGTCAATAAAAATCTCTTTGAGCTATTGAAATAGCAAACATGAAAATCTGGGATTTGCTTTGTGAAAATATCAGTGCAATAGCCTTTGAGCTGATTCATTGTATCTATTTCTCCTCTTGCACTCATAGTTGACAAATTGAGAGCATTTTCTGAATTTCTGGAGGATGACTCAACCTAGAATGTAGTTGAGCTATGTACGTAGCATCTGAAAGTTCGGGAACCATGAGATTGATAGCGTCGGTAAGGCATTTGGTGGCCATCTACTAACTGTTCCGCTTTACTAGGAAAAACCAAAATGCTTTCCAAGTCAACTTTTTTCACTTTGTAGATTTGTTCTTCTTTGCTGGCCAGATCCTGTCTCCATTGATCTTCTAGCGCTTTTGCTTTCAGGAGCTTTCCTAGAGAGAAATTGGATATCAAGTTAGCTAGATATAAGCTGTGATTTACCAACTTGATCACACTGTTCATTGTAGCCTTGGATCTAGAAGTAGCTCTTTCAGCCTTTATTAACTGTGATTCCCACTCCGAAAACAAGATTTATTAGTGCAATTCTTGGATTTTTGGTAGATTAGTAGCCATGCCTTCTTTTGAACTTTGCCAAGAGAGAAATTTTGTGACCTTATCATCCACGTTTTCAAATTCTAGCCTAGTGTCAATTGCATGTTCAACGAGTGATGCAATGATAGTGCACAATGGGTCAACCAATGATATTTTATGGTAAAGGATATTTAGTTGTTGAGATAAGGCTTTGGTCACTTCTAGGGCTTCTTTCTTGAATTCACCAACCTTCGGATAACCCTTGAATTTCTCTACTTGTAATTGCAACTGTGCAAGTTTTTCCTCTTTAGCCTTCTTTTCCTGTTGAATTGCCACTTGAAGCTTGCTGAGTCCTTGAGACAACATTTATTGTTTCTGGAGAGCCTGTTGATCAATCTTTTGTTTCTCCAGATTTAACTATTCTTTCAATTTCTCATTCTACTGCTTTTGTTCTACTAGCTGTTGCTCAAGCTGACTGATCCTTTGTTGTTCCACTATCATTTTCTCTTCAAGTTGGGTGATCCTTAGATCCTTTTCCTTGATTAGTTGGCTAACTTCAGAGGCCTTGTCCATTATAGCGGTTGTATAGGTACCTACATATTGAGATAACTTGGTTAAATCTTTAGAAGGTTTGACTTATGCGTCTTTCCATACCACATTCATCAGTTCATCTTGAGGAGTTGAGAATGTTCCCTCGTCAATTTTCCTCCTTTTCCTCTGTCTTTTGACCACAACCCTATGCTTTGGACTGTAAAATACATCCATGGGTGGAATTTCTTCAACCTTCAAAACAATCTCTTTGGAAGGTTTTTTTGGAATTATTTCAATATGATATTGAGTGTTAATTGTACCGACTGATCCTTCAATTGTAGTACTAGTAACAATAGGCTATTGTGTTGTGGATGATTCTGGTATAATGATGTTTTGGGAGTCATTCTAGTTCTTGATCATTTGATCGAACTACTCCCATTCCTTGATTAAGTTGGAATCAATATGCACATCGGTATCTAGGAGCTCGCTGGTCTTTTCATTTGTCTGCTCCTTTTCGGGACTCTTCTCAGTAGTTTGTTCTTCACTGTGGCCTTCTTGCTGCACCATAGGGGTAGTGGCCAGTAAATCCAGAGGCAGTGTTTGTAATCTCTATGTCTTGAACTGCATAAACTTATCTATCCCCTCTGCTCCTAATTTGAACTTTGCTAGATGTTTTACTTGTGAAAATAAGTCAGCCCAAGTGAACAAGTCATCATATTCATCTTTCTCATGTTCAAATTTGTCAAGTTTCACCTGAGTGGTATAGTTGTAAACCACTGCTTTTAGATCATACTGTCTCTTAGAATGACTGCTAACTTCAGAATTTTTATCTTCTCAGCTTCTTTCTTTGCATGTTTGAAATCATGTAGTGATTAAGTACCATAGCGGAGGAGAAATGAAGGCCACATTTGTTTCTTGGACTTATTGAGGTTCATGGACATTCCTATTTCTATTATCTAGTAAGCTATTTCCCTAGCCAATAGCTAATTAGGAATGTACAAGGTGAAAAAATGTGGATCTGGGTCAATGCTGGCCTCATCAGATAACCGAGGAGCAGGTTTGTTGAATATGGCTTGTTGAATAGGTAAAACAAAACCATGAAAAATTCTATATATATGATCTTTATAATGGGCCTTCCACAAATAGTTATGATAAATGTGAATAGGAGTTGGGTCTTGAGGAGTGCATTTCCAACCTAGAATGGGGTAGTCAGAATTGAAACATATGGTATCCATGATGTGGGCACTCATATAGAATGGGGGTACCATCCGGGTAGTTACATACCTATTTCTTCTATAATCAAGGATTTGGTTGGCAATTTTATCTAATAAAATGGTCGCCCAATCCATGATATAAGAGTTAATTGTTGCTTCCATTGAAGGCACCATTTCTATGGAAAACTTAGTTGACTCAGAGACTCCAAAGAGTTTACATATCATAGTACCAGTGTAGCAATAGTGAGATGCTAAGGATTCCATGAAGTACATACCAAAGGATTCATGCTTACACTTGTTTGAGAAATGTCTCCATTACTTGATAGGGTCTGACTCTACATCGTTCTCCTTGGCGAAAGCTTCTAAAAATGCCTTGTTGTAATGTTTCTGGGGGCCTGACAAATGATATATCTTCTTGACATCTTCTACTCTGAATGACCCAAACATCCTTCCATCAACTGTATATAATGTTCTGTCGGTTATGTTGATACACTCTATTACCCATTTCACCAGGTCATTGTATAGTAACAGTTTCGCACGGGCCACTATTCTATGGAGGAAGGAGCTAGCTAAATCATTAAGAGTATTTTTTGATTTATCAGTTGAATCAGTTGTTCCTCCTTCTTCTTCAATTTCTCTTGGATCCTCGGCTTTGAGTAGATTATATATGCCCTCCCATGAAGTCTTGCCAAGGCCTGAATAGGTAGTATCAACTATCAATACCAACTTTGTTGGTTCATCTTTCGCTATGACAGGGACCTTTGCTTTCCGAGATCTCTTAGACATTTTTGCTGCACTGATGATTTCAGATTCGCTTTACAAAATGAAACAAAAAGACATAACAGTGGAAAAACTTGTTCAAAGCTAATACATAACGCACAGGAGTAACAACCATTAAGCGTAATAGATGCTATGAATCTATGATATACTAAGCCACCACGGATGAAATACTTGAAGGATTCAACCATAATTGCTTCTTAATGATTTCCCTATAACTTCCAACGTGAAACTTTAATGTCATAATGGTATGTTGCATTGCAAATTTATAACTGTCCTTTTTAGAATGGGTATCGTGACTTCCCGATCGGCGTTTAGTGATAATTGCATATCACAAATCGGGAGTTACAAGTGTCATGCTTAAATGGTTCCTTTGTATGGTTGCGATTGCGATCAGTGGTGAGCTGGCATGGGGAGGCGGCATGCTGTAAAATTGATAAATCGTTTAAATTTTCTTTATAATTGACTTATAATTTTAAACCACACATGTTCACAATACTTCATGTTTTTCCTTTATCGAAAATGTGCTACACGATAATGAAATCGCATCGGAAGATTTCAAAGGATCTTTTTGTGATGTGTCTTATGATTTTAGCGATGAGCGATTACGATTGACTTATCACATAGGAGGTTTTTTATGGAACACCTGGAGCGATTTGTTGATGATTAGCGATATGTGATTTCCGATAGGGTTATCGCATCGATAGATCTCAATGGAACACTTTAATTCCACTATTGAAATAAAGGATGTGCGTAATGCAACATATTCCTTTTATAATCATTTTCCTTCGATAAAGCTTTATGATAAGGTTTTATTATAATTCAAATCAGATTGGTCCTTATCAAGAGGAATTTCATGGGTTCGATAGATTTGTAAATTGCGGTTGCAATTTAACCTATCCTAAAATAAAATTTTATATAACCTATTATATATATATTTTTTTCAAACGTTTTATTGATTTTGTTTATATTCTAAAAGGGGACCCATTTCTTATAAAAGTTTTATATGAAAAATTTTGAAATGGGGAGGGTTTTTGTATAGCACAACAATTGGCGATTCTATGGGAGAAACAATTATCTTTGAAAAATAATGCAATATCTAAAACTTTCTTAGTTTGGAAACAATTGAGGATAAAGAAAACCATCTAGGAATAGCTAAACAAAAATTAACTCTAAATAAAATAACACTTTTTTGCAATTTCTTTTAGAATCCCTTAAAAATAAAAATATTTTTGGTTTCTTCAAGCTTTGATTGGTTGATAAAGACAAAGTAGGGGCCCCTCCAACTTAGCTTTTAAATTTACTCTTTTGTCACAGGTAGTGCCTCTACTGCCAACAAACATCTATAGTCTCAACAGGGTTACCTTTTGACCATCAATCATTCTTGTCCCATCCATCTGAGAGTATAACTTCTGAAAGATAAATCCATATATATATATATATATATCTATATATAACTTTTTAAGATAAAAAGCCATTTTCCTAGTTTGGGAGCCAACTTATGACAATGCCATTCACTGGTTATAATTGAACTGAACAAGCTGGCTCGTAATGAGACCCCTTGTCTTATGATTATAAGCCATTACCCTGTTTTGATATACAATATTGGTAATGTCAGTTTAATTAGTTCCCTATGATCATGGTAAGCAGGGTCATGATGAGACCTCTTATCTTTTATATCAGACATGTTTTAGGATTACACTCTAAAAAATCATAAACTTAGTGGATGGGGTGAGTGACTTTCTCCTTAAGAGTTTGTGGATGAAAATTTTAGAGTTATGGATGCTAAACTTGGAAAAGTCTTTACTTTTTATGAATAACCTCTCTTAACTTTATAAAAATTCAAATTATTTATAGTATTTTCAAGGTTTTGGAAGATTTTACAAACCTTAAATAGGTCTTCAGAGTTTGATGTTTTATTCAACTTTCCAAAACTGTAATCATTTCCTTAAAAGTTTCTAGCAATTGAAAGCAAGTATTCACAATATTCTATCTAAGATCTTTTCAATAATAAAAGGCCAATGGAAGACTATTCACAACATTATTTTATAAAATAAAAAAACTTGCATAAAGAATATTTACAGGTAAGAAGGGGTTACCTTCTTAAGAAAATAATTTCTTTAAGATAAGCCCATTCACAGGAAGAGAATCGCTCATTCCTAAAAAATCTTGCAGTATAAACGTTGGTGAGCCTATATTTTCAATCATTTGAAATGGTCCAAGCTGTTAGCCTCCTGCTGTAGCAAGTTACTCATTTTTCATGATTGACATTTTTACAGGCCAAATATGTCATACTTTGCATGCTGCAATGCTCCATATTTGCTAAATAGTCACCAAGGAATGAATGCTACTCAAAGTTCATCTACTGCATTCCAATTTTGAAGAGTCATTCCAGTTTTGTAGAATTTTCAGCTAAGGGAGGTCCAAACGCTTAATCTTGGTCTCCCTAGGTTTCAATTTCCTGTTTTAGAATATAGAGAATGAAAATTTGTCCAAACAGCTTAATCTTGGCAGATTCTTTGATAGGTAGAGAATCAAAGGAGCCCAACTGCTTAATCTGGGCCCTTGGAAGTAAAAAGGGTAGTTTGTAGATAGGAAGGCATAAAAAGAAAAAATTGAAATGATGGGTCTGCAAGTCTAAGTGCACCCAAACCAAAAGAAGAAAAAATGTTAGGTAAGTAGGCTGGGTAGGTAGTTTTGAGGTTGCAGAATCTTGATTTCTGATCAGTTCCATGTTTTCAAGGTGTCATCTCATCTAAGGGCACAATCACCAGGCAGTCTTATGTGAAAGAGCTCAAAACAAGCATAACTAACTTCCCTTTCTCCATCTCCCCCAAATCATTAACTAATTTCCCCAAAAAAGAGGTCAAGATCTGCTTGATATCTCTTAGTTTCATCATTTTCATGTCATTAGCCTGGGTGAAGATCTGCTTCACTCAAAGAGAATCCATACTTTCTCTATAAGGTTCTATCTCCCCTGTCAAGCCTAAGATTTTTGAAACTTAGCGCTTTCTTGTCATCTCCATATTAACTACTGACACTACTATTTAACTCCCTATATTTTCCCTATCCCCGTACTAAAACTATGTAGATAATCCCCTTAAGTAAATATCCCCTCCCCCTGGTTGAAATATAACCATAAATACTTCACTAGGAATTACTAAGTCACCTGGACTTTAGTAAGAACCCTCCCTCTGAAAATATTTCCACTCCCAAGTGTCTGGACCCCTTCCAAATACTAAGGGAACCCTTTCCAAATGCTAATAACCCTCCCCGCGCATTCTTCTCTGAAAACTATCAATGTTTGTTTGATAAGTTTCCACCGCGCAAAACACATTTGCCCATTTTCTAAAGTTAAAAACCCACCGCGCCGCGAAAAATTAAGCCTTTAACGCGCGCGCGCCTTTGCTAAACCCCGCACATCTCCCTTTCCCGTCCACCGTCGGATCGCCTCCCCCAGATCTGACGGTCCTTGATCACATCGCGCGCCCGATTATGGTGGTAGGATACCACCCGACGTTCGACGATTTTACCGTCGTACACTGGGACAGGTGATGGCCTCCCATTGCATCGGGGCGCCCCTGACAGAAACCACCTCGGTACCAAAGGCGGTCTGATGCCCAGGAAAACCGCCCTTCCCTCACGTAACAGGAGCGCCACCTCACCCTGCCATGTCACCTCCACGTCACCTCACCCAGCCTGTGCCCGGCCCACGTCACCATGCCACGTATCCCTACCACGTCACCTTGTCGTACTGCATCCGCCATACTGCTGACGTCAGCAGCCAAAAACCGAAAATTCGCGCAAGAGCAAAAGTCGTGCTTCGGAGCTCCAGAATGAGAAACGGAGGCAGTTTTCGATGCGCGAATAACGCGAAGAGCTAATCGCGCATCGCTACAGGAAATAGGCCATATTGGGGAATCTTTTGATTCCTTGGCCCGTTTTGCACCGAAAAGGCCCGATTTTGCCAAATTAAACCGATTTGAAGACAGGAAGAGACCATAGACAGAGATTAAAGAGTATCAGATCAAATTTACAGAAAGAAAGCACGTCAAAGAGTATCAGCAAGCGACGGAGACCATCAATGTAGCGGCAAAGAGTATCAGCGAAGATCTTAACAGCGGCCCAAAGCAAGAGAAAATTAAATACCTTCCAGCAAAGTCAAAAAAGAGGGCGAGGCCACTCAAAACTCTCAAATCATGGTTATTGCACATTTAACTCGCACCAGAACAGAACTGCAGATCCCAAAGCATAGCTATTCCAGCAGTACTGCATCGAGCCACCAAGGGCCACATTGCACTCTTTTTGATCCAGCTACCTCTGACACAGTTTAATAGATATTTACCTACATTTAATTTTGGCACAAGTTTAGGTTTAGAAAGCTCTTTTTGCAGACCTGTTTTAGGTCAATTGTAATAAATAGTTTGAGATATTTGCACTATAAAAACAGCCCTGAATACTGTATTATGGGTTGGTTGGTTGGTGGTCAGCAAACTATCTTTAGTTGATTTTGCTCCAGGAGAGACTCGCACTGTAATATCTGATAAGTTTCTATAATCAAAGACTGCTTATGAGCTTTGGAGAATGGATTGCTCATTGTGTTTACCGGTTGAAGAGTGATTATGGAATTCTCATGGTGTTGCATAACTCAATAAGTGCTGCTTACCTCTGTTTTCCATTCATAAGTTACCATCTAAACAGCAAAAAAGAAGATTAGCTTAGAATTTGTTTAAATACACTCTATGCTCAATTTCTGTTGTTTCTTTATGTTTTCCTCTGTTTAGGCATAAATATGAATTCCACATGGCTCATGTTTGCCTTAAAATTAGACAGTTGTCCAGGGATTCTTCATTGCCCCTAGATAGAGATCATCCTTCCCTCTGTTAAGCTGAGTGAGAGATTCTTAAGTGCCTCTCATTCCTTACATATCATTCATCCTTTAGACTAAACATTGTGTTATGAGCAGCTATCCTGCTTCATATTTCTCTTAATGACCAAGAAAACGCATTGATAATCCTAACCCATGACTCCATGCCCAATGGTTTGAAACTTATCATTTCATGAATTGCCTCTCTGCCTGAAAGCATTTCCTTCCATCCAAACACAAACAAAAAACCCCTGAGCCAAAAGCTACCCTAAAATCATCAACAAAGTTGAATCATTAAGAGAGAGCCCTCTCTGATTGCAGGTGGGCTAGAACCTGCAATCCAAAGATTGGTTTGTGGTTACCTCGGCCGTATCCCTACAGGAGCCTAGGGACAACCTGAGTGATAACAGTCATAAAAGTAGTGTATGTTTGGCATGCAGGTATGTAAGTTAAGGATTATTATATGCATTAGGGTTATATGCATTAGGTTTATGAGCATGTATTTGATGTTATGGTTACATTCATGATAAATGTTAGATGATTAGTGTGGTTATGTGCACATGTGTGAGATAGTCAAGAATGATAGTAACGTGTAGTTGTATGCATTTCTATTGTTGTTTTATATTATATAGCCTGATGATTATGTTGTATGTTGTTGATGAGTATGATATATAACTTATTGTTGTTATGTGTTATTAACTTGATGATTAGGGTCATTTCATTGAGATATTGATGTTATAATTTGGATTGGTCATATGCGTGATGGTTATGTTTATTGCCTTGAATATCTTTATGTTATATGTATTGTGTTAACCTGGTTTGACCTATGCAGATGGTTATGGTTGCGATATTCAGATATGAACTGGCATATTTGTGAGATTGTGTCATACTAATCTAGATTGACCTTGCATATGTGTATGAGTTTACGATGTGAACATGTTAGTTAGATATTGTTATGGATATCATGATCTTATGAGTGCTTGAGTTTATGTGTTGTAAAGACATATCATGCTAACTAGATTGATTGTGCAGACAAGATCACCTCCCCTAAGATATATTAAGGTATCGGTTACTTATG
This sequence comes from Pinus taeda, assembly GCA_000404065.3. Taxonomy (NCBI): domain Eukaryota; kingdom Viridiplantae; phylum Streptophyta; class Pinopsida; order Pinales; family Pinaceae; genus Pinus; species Pinus taeda. The sequence goes on from APFE031237539.1 coordinate 218,410, forward strand.
TCATATATTTTGTGCTTGACTATTGATTATGTCATCTAGTTGATTTATTTAACATGGTATGAATGTTTGATGAATTGCATAATATGAGTATGTGTTCAGATGATCTTGCTTTAAGATGATTGTACTAAAATATATGTGTTGAGACAGTTGATATGTACTTGAGTATAGTAGGTGATAGTTGTAGTATTATGACTGATGACTATGAGTTGACTATGGATTATGACATGATTGTTAGTCTTGGTAATGGTTGATTTAAAATTAATAGATATGATTGTGTTGATATTTGGAACATGTGGCTGACATGTGTGAGTAGTTGCAAGGTAACATGCTTGGTATTATCATGCTAAGGTAATAGTTGATGTGTCTATATAACTAACAGTTGGGTGGTGTGACAGCATATAGTAAGCCTCGGTTCCAACAAGGTAAAAGGTAAAATAAAGGAATTGGGCAAGAATTCATTTGGCTATGTTTGGAAACCCTAGTTTCGAACAAATGAGTGCTTTGCACACATGAAATCTTCTTAACCTTGATTTTGTCTAACATTATGTGGATATGTGCTATATTCATGAACATGCACTTGACAGGTATATTATCTAGTCTTTAGTTACAAGTGGATCTGTTAAAGGATTGGAGTCCCTTAAGAGATGGCGTGGATGTGTTCAGTTGCAAGCAACGTGCTTGGAACAAGAAGATGGAGTAATTGGTGCAATGTTATGTTTATTTATGCACTAACAACTATGTGTTAATGAAAGCATGATGGAGGGAGTTGCATAGCAAGACAGGTTGCCATGCAATCTTGAAGATGGCTCAGTTTGAGCTTTCCTTAGGAACCATGGGGATTAAGTCATGGTGTCATTCTTGTGCTTTTGGTATTTTGAGCTTTATTTACAATTATGTTTATGTCTGGTGCAAGGCCTTACCACTTTGTTGTAGTGTCATATCGTTATGGGCTTTCATGGTCTTCTCTTGTTTATTTCTTGTCTTGCCTTTTATGTTTTGAGTCTTGGCAATTGGTTGGGAAAGAGGAAAGTTGATGGAAATCCGGAGAGATGTGTGGTACCCAACCGATGACATAAGACCCGGATGAAACTCTGTGCATGAGTAAGCGCAGCGGAAGGTAAGACTATGATAGTCGGTTGGACTGGTTGGGTCCATTGTGGTAAATGGACAATAGCAGTGCATACATAAGAAAGGTAACCAAAAAAGGTGAAATAAATGGATCATAGGTATCATATGCTTTGGCTATGTTGGGAACTATTGCGCTCAATCCCTGTGCATGAATACAGGAAATTCTCTTAACATTGACCTTATGTTATCTGGTAATTATGTTATGATCATGATTATGTTGATGTTTATATATGTATACATGAATGTATGTATGACATTGTTTGACAAGGTGATGATTGTTTTATGCTAACGATTATATATGTATGTATCCATGTATTTATGTTACTGTCTGACATGATTTTCAGGGATCATTCTTGTGGAGGAATGATTGCTTATGCAGGAGAACCACATAAAGAGATTCCTGGTTCATGAGGAATCAAGTGGGAAGAGTAGTCATGACAAATATATGAGGTCAATATCATGTGGTTATGAGTTGATATAATGTTATTATATTATGACTATGTTGTTGACATGTTTTACCAAAGGATACATCAACATAATGAAAGCAACGTAGTTTGCAACATGCTAAGACAAGCATGGATAAGACACCGGAAGCAGGGTTGCTTGGTAGAGTCAGTGCGGTTCTAGATGTGTGGTACTATTGTTATGCATATGTTGTATATGTTGTACATGTTGCATCTATATGTGTGCACTTGTGGTGTTGTGTATACATAGCATGTGTACATGTTATTTATGCAATGTTATGTGTAGGATGTTACAAATAGGGTTGTGTGAATACTGCATATGGGGTGTTGTATACATATTGTATTGTCTTCATGACGTATATGTGGTGTGTGTGCATATGGTGCTATGTGCATGTTGGATATGCAGTGTTGTGTACAGATAATTCTATGTACATGTGGGGAATACAATGCTATGTACAAGTGGTGTTGCGTGCATGTTGTACATGTGGTGTTATGTACATATGGTGTGGTGTGCATGATTGTATAAGTGGTGCTATGTGCATGTGGTGTTGTGTACATGTTGTACAAGTGGCATTGTGTGCAGGTGGTGCTGTGTACATGTGTTGTCACGTACATGTCGTGTGTGTGGTACTGTGTACATGTGGTATTGTGTACACTTTTTATAAGTGGTGTGGTGTACTTGTGGCGTCGTGTACATGTGATGTTGTGCACATGTTGTGTAGGTGGTGCAGTGTACAGGTGGTATTGTGTACATGTTGTACGTATGGTACTGGTGCATGTGTGGTATTGTGTGCATGTCATACATGCTTTGTTGAGGGCATGTGGTATTGTGTGCATGTCATACATGCTTTGTTGAGGGCATGTGGTATTATGTAGTGGTGTCGTGACATGCGTACTTGTTGTGTTGTATTTTGTGTGGTTACATGTATTATGTGGTGTTGTATATCAAGGATATATGTATGAGTTGTGTTGTATATCAGGTGTATGTGTATTCATTTGTCACGTCACACGTTGTGTATGGATGTATGTATTATGATGTACATTGTGCACATATGCGTACATACACTGGGTGTAGGTGTATGTGTTGTATCTCAGGTATAGGTGCATGCATTGCATGATGTTGTATGGCATGTGTGGTTGTATGTGTGTGATGCACACTATGCGTATGTGCACCTGGTGGAGGATAAGGCATTGGTTGTTTTTTGGGTGTGGCAACCGGTCCGGTGTGTGTACAAAAAGAACAAAGGCAAAAGTAAGGATCGTTGAAGGACAAGTATAAGTATTGTATTTGGTTTTAGTATGCATGTGATTTATGATTATGGTCTATGATGATTACATGTGATCTATGATTTTGATTTATGATGATTACATGTCATTTATGATTCTGATGGTTATGTTTTGAGCTAACCTAATGTGATATTTTTATACATGTTGATTTGGTCAAATATGCTAGTTTGACTTGTTGTGACAGGAAGCGAACATGATTGCAAATGTACCTTATTGATGAGCTACTAAAGTGGTATGATGTGAATTTATTTTAATTTATTTCAAATATAATGGAAGTTATGTGTTTGGTGCAGGAATGCATGAAATGCCCAATTGAGTGATTGAAATTGGCTTCAAGAATTAGCAACAACAGTGAAATAAATTAGAAATGCAACTATATGTTGGTAAAGCACTTCAGGAACAGGGCCATTGTGGGACACTGGTACCCAATAGTGTCCATTGATTTCCATGAGCATGCTATGAATGGTATGATGTGTTGAAGTAGGTATATGACTTGGTTTTTGTATCTTCCAATGTGAGGAAGCCTTGCCAAGGAATGTACTGCCCATGATGGGGGTGCCAACGAAACTTGGAAGGTGAGTGACCAGATTCCCGAGGGATTGTGTAGCAGAGAAGGGAAGGTTACATATGGATTTTTTTTTGTCATTAGCATTGCCAGATGGAATCAGATGCACATTGGGAGTGTGCCCTAGAACAATGAGTTGATAACTGTTCACTGAGAGGACAAGGGGCGCAGCATTATAGCACTAGACATTAGATGCAGATTTGACTTTGTAGTGGATTCTAGAGTTCCTGGGAAGGAGGTGAATCAGGCATTACTTTGAGGATGGAGGTGTGAGCCTCTGGATTTCCTTGTTACGAATATAGGCATCGTAATCTTTTACTTACTAGTTGAGAAAATATGCATATGTGTATATGTAGTTATTGGAAATACCATAATGAGCTATGTTATAAAGCTCCAATATGCAGTATGTTGTCATGATGTTTTGATTTTGAGCAAATCTTTCATTTTAAATACGACAATGAGTTGCGTTATAAAGCTCCATGGGCAGTATGTTTTGTTTTTAGCAGTCATGTTGGTTATATGTGTCATTGAACAGCCCTGGTGAAAATTCCATGTAAAAATATATAAATACCACAGATGATGGGACACGTATTCCAAGCTAAATGGTGGCCAAGACATCCTAGGGGGTGTTCATTTGGTTTTTTATGGCTAAGGAAATTGGAAAAGGCAATGGCTAAGGCATTAAAGAGGAAAAAAGGTATTGTGGCACATTTATTTATGAAAATAATGGAAATTAGGAGAAAAAGGAGGTGAAAGGTCACATGTTGCATGTGAGAAGGAAAATGAAGGAAAATAATGGAAATTAGGAGAAAAAGGAGGTGAAAGGTCACATGTTGCATGTGAGGAGGAAAACGAAGAAAATAGAGGCCTCATTAATAAAAAGGTTTCCAAGGATCAGTTATGAAGCTTCTTCCTTTCAGTGTGAACCTTTTGTCAGTTCAATTTTGGAGCTCTCCCATTATTCTCTCTCTCTCTCTCTCTCATACTCTTAGATACTTAGAGTTTTCTTAGAGCACTATTGGAGGGTGTGGCATACTTGGATTCTTGGAGCAAGAAGACAAAGGAAGAGTGGGAAAACATAAGAGGGCATTGACATCAACAACTACATCATATTGCTTGCAGGTACCGAGTTGCATGTATGATTTCTTCACTAGTTTTGGCATGCATGTGGTTTCTTGGTTATGATCTGTCACTGGCATGGAGGATGGTCGGGATTGATAGTGGATTGCTAGCCTTGCCATTTCCTAGATAGCCATGGTGATTGTGAGTTTACTTTCATTGCTTTGTTTTTGTTGGTTCTCATGTTTCCTTAGCTTGGATTGAGTTATAAGTCCTGGAAGCCCTGGTTGAACAAACGGTTTGGAAGCCCTGTAACAGCTTGGGTTGAGTTACTAGTCCTAGAAGCCCTGGTTGGACAAACGCTTTGGAAGCCCTTGTTGGGTTGAGTTACCAAAGCCTTCGTTGGACAAACGCTCTGGAAGCCATGTATAAGTTGTGCGTTGAGTTACTAATTCTGGAAGCCTTGGTTGGATAAACACTCTGAAAGCCCTGTATAAGCTGTGGGTTGAGTTACTAGTTCTGGAAGCCTTGGTTGGAAAAACACTCTGGAAGCCCTGGAAGGCTTGGATAAAGACCAATCTGATGATGGTTTTTGGTGATGTTCGACCGTGAGGTGGAATCACTCTTTGATGGGTTGAGGTGGGTGGCCTTTGGAAGCCCTGGATGAGTTTTGATTGATGTGTTCTCTAAGATCCTGCATTCATGCTTGGAATATGGCATGGGGGTGATTGGCTAAAGAGAGACTTGGCTCAACCAATCTATGGTCAAGCGGAATGTGGTTGTCCCATCTCCGATTGGTTCATTGCATTTATTAATGAAAAAAATATTCCCTTGATTTTCATGTGAAAATGTATTGATGTATATATGGATTTTGATGGCTGCTATGTTTATTGTATTTATGTTCCTATTATGTTTTTTATATGCACATTTTCCCTGGAGGTTGTTACATTTGGTCAGCTCATCCCAATGAAGTCTAGTAAGGACCTATCACAACTTCCATCCTCATCCTTGGTAGTTTAAGTTTTGGAAGCATTATTCGACGTTATTGGCATTACAAAACTACTCTCCTTGTCGGCATCTTGTTTTTGTTTCTTGAATTATCTTCTTTGCATGTAGATTGGAATGCTAGGTTGGTGCAGGCGACAACAACAAGATCAACTCCACCTTCCGCAACATTCAAACTCTTATAGCATTTCGTAGTCCGACAATTTCATGTATGCATGAGATTTTTCTCTTATTTTTTGTCCCTATACCCAATACTTCAACTCATACACTCTTGGCTAACTTGCTCTCTATTGTTTTGCTCATTAGGATCTCTTCACTCCTGAAGTTTTATTCCCCTTTGTGCTTCCATTGGCATTCCGGCATGGCTCACCATTTGTCCACTTCCATCACTAATCCCTCTCTGCTCGTTCGTGGTTGGCTAGTCGCTTTTCCTTTCCCCCACCTTTGCCCACCTTGCCTTCTTTCTTACATGTCCACTTCCTTTTCTTCTGTGTCTCTCTCCTCTTAATTCAATGCCCACTAATTCCCTCTCTCTCTTGTCCATTTACATTTTAGAGTCTAGTTCAGAGTCATGCCTCCTTAGTGAGCACACATCCATCGAGGGGTGTAGGTTTTAACCCTGTACAAAAATTACGTACAAAAAAATTCTTAAAAACAAAATATATATATATATATATACAATGGTGATAACATAAAATATACACAGAGATTTTCTCCTGGAACCCAAACCGGGAAAACCATATTGATTTTTCATTATTTTCCTTTTAATGTTACAATACATCATATACATGTCAAAGCATTCATAAACCCCAATCCATTAATCATAGTTCCATTTACCAGATATATAAAACACCATGGGCAAAAACCATCATGCCCAAAACCACGCGTAAAACCATCGGTAGGTTCGCCCACCATCCTTGGGTCCGACCAACTATTATTGGGTCCGCATCAAAAAAAAAATCTCGGGGCGTTGCCCCAGACCTCATGTAGGGGGGTTGCCACCCCTCGACAGGTGGGGCTGCAACCCATACTGCTCCTAGTGTAAGCTAACAACGCGTAGGGCTAGTCATGGAAAGAATATAACACATACCCAACATTCTCCCACTCGTTGTTCTCTTTCCACACAGGGCGCCACAAGAGTGCATAATCATTGGTCCCGAGCTATTACATCCATTGTTTCTCTACACTAAGAAAACTTCTCAATGCTCACAAACTTTGACAATGCATCTACAACATTTTTCAAAGTGTCCACCTTTACCAACAACACCATTTCGTCTTCAACCGTCTCCCTCACAAAGTGATATTGAACATCAATGTGTTGTCTTTAAATGATAAGTAGGGTTCTTTGCCAAGAAAATTGCACTTTGGCCATCATAATCTATTCATATAATTCGTTGTACCAACCCCATATTATAACACAATCTTTGCAACCAAACCGCTTCTTTGCTTGCATGAGTGGCTACCATGTATTCGACCTTTGTAGTTGAAAGTGCCACTACAAACTATCTCTTGCTCATCCAACTAATTGTTCCTCCAAATAGGTTAAACACTTACCCACTTGTAGACCTTCTTTGATCCAAAACTCCAACCCATTATGCATCAACAAAGCCATGTATGTCAAAAATATATCCAATGTTGGTCTTCTTTGGTAGCAAAAACCATAATCATTAATGTCACGCAAATATATGAAAATTTACTTCACTATTGCCCAATGCTTCTTCCCTAGTTTTGACATAAACCTACTCAATAGTCTTACTGCATGTGCAATGTCTGGTCTGGTACAAACCATCGCATACATTAAGCTACCAACTGCACTTACATATGAAACACGGTACATTTATTCTTATTCTTTTTGGAGATTTTTGGAGGTGATCTGCGTAATGTTTTTTATCTGTCCAACATTTCAAATGGTTACTTCTTCCTATGTCTTGAGACATTGTTCAATAGATAACTATGCTCCTAGAGGAATAGGAACCTTCATTGATTTACTATCCTACATATTAAACCTCTACAATATTGTATCAACATACATCCTATAATTAACGAAGCTTCCTCTTTGCCTGGTCTTGTTTAATTTCCATGCCCAAAATATAGTTTGCAGCACCAAGATCCTTCATGTTGAATTTTGAGGAAAATTGAGTCTTCAAAACCTGGATAATTTCCTTGCCATCTCCAATCAACAACATATCATCCACATTCAAGACTAAATAAATAACACGGTCACCAATTATTTTAAAATACACACAGTGATTAACTTTGCTCCTTGTGAAGCCAAGTCCCCATATATATGTATCAATTTCTTGATATTGTAACAACACTAGTTAAAAATCCATGTCATAAAGTTAATAAAGGCAAAATAAGACCAAGGTCATGGGACATATATTCCAAGCTGAATGTTGGGCAAAACATCCTAGTGGGCGTTAATTTGGTTTATTATGGCTAAGGGAAATTGGCAAGGGAAATGGAAATGGCTTACAAGAGGCAAGAGGCATTAATTGACATTTTATTTATGAAATAAGAGAAATTAGGAGAAAAGGAAGGTGAAAGGTCACAGGTTGCATGCGAGGAGGAAGTTGAAGGAAAAATAGTAAAATTTCAAGAAAGAAGAGGCCTCATTAATAAAAAGGCTTTCGAGAATCAATTAACGAGCTTTTTTATAGCTATGGGTTGGATATATCTCTCTCTCTATTCTCTCTCTCTCATACTCTTTCACACTTAGAGCATTCTTGGAGTACTCTAGCATTAGGGAAAGGAAGGCATAGGAAGGGAAGTAAGGATCAAACAAGGAAGAGTTGGATCAAGCGACTATAGTGGGATTACTTGCAGGTATTGAGTTGAATGTATGATTTCCTTACTAGTTTTGGCATGGATGGTACATGCATGTGTGTATTTGGTTCTCTTGTTGTCACTAGCACGGTTTTGTCAGGTGTGACAATGGTTTCAGCCTTGCCTCGCCATTTTCAGATAACCATGGTGTGACGGGGTTCTTTCATTTGGTTGAGTTGGATTGTTGGATGGTTTTCGAACCAAGTAAGGCGATCTCCTAAAAATTCCCAAGGGCCTAGGAATCCTTTGACCAGTAATGGCGGGATACACGATAAATCCTAAAGGTGGAGACAAGAAATTCTTCAAGGTATTGGTGAAGAAATCCAGAGGCATCCATGCATGTTTAGGCCTAGTGATCCCTTGACCTATAATGGTTGGATTATAGTAAAGCCTGGTAGTGTGTGTTTCTTGTTTGGGCCTATGAATCCCTTGACCGATAATGACGGGATACACAGTAAAGCCTAGTTGCATAGATGAGGATTTTGAGCATAGAAATCCCTTGACCGGCAATGGCGGGATACGCGTTAAAGCCTGAGGAAGCCCTGGCTATTTTTGTTGTGAGTCCCACATTCATGCTTGGAATATGGAACGAGGGTGATTGGCTCAAAGAAATGTTTGGTTCAGCCCAATCTATGGTCTGGTTGTACATGGAAGTCCCTGACTTGGTTGGCTTTTGCTTATATTAATAAGAGCCCTTTTCCTATTGTATTTCAAGAGTATTTATACTTGTAGAATTGAGGCTTCTGTGATCCATGTCAAATTATGAGAGATTCTTCAGCGTAAATCACATAAAATTTCATTTGCCGATGCGTTTCGAACCAACTAGTGTGCTTCATCGTCAGGACAAGTTGAAGAAACAGATCATTATTAGGTGGCTTTGATGGTTGTTATATCATTGTTATTATTTTGGTTATGTTTTGGTTATAAGCATGGTTTAATGATAGACTTTATTCACGGATCTCATCATGTTTTGATTAGCAAATGAATGGTTATTGAATGCATGAGCTAATATATGTTATTGTGACTATCGTGAGAGGGCATCAGACCTTCTTGATAATTTTCAGGTAAGTATGAGATCCGTATGTTTAGATATGCATTCATAACCTATAGATTACATGTTCATAATGTGTTTGACGAAATGTTTGTCGTGGTCAGACCATGTTAGGTCAAGTTCTTATCTAACTTTCGCATTAATGACATTGTCCTTATGTCATTCATCATTTATGGAAAATTCTATCAAATTTTGGGCAGAGGTCTAGATGCTAGGCCTAAAAAAAGTGGTTCAAATCTTGAGGCCGCATGCACAGAACTATGTAAATTAGACTACAGTCGTTGGGAGGCGGGGTTATCCATGTGACTGGAGGCTTACAATCACTGGCATGCCTTGTTATGCATGTGACTGGCAGCCTAGGTGAGTGAAAAAGCAAGTTAACTCAGGGTTATGGCACTTGGAGGGGTTGGTTGGCTCCTGGGGGTCCTGTAGCTCCCGAGGAAGGTTACAAAGGTTTTAGTTTGTTGATTCCACTTCCTTAATTTTACCTAGGAGGTTGAGTCATATCATAGTAACTCTTTGTCACATATTTACCCAAGTGGACCAGTGAACTTGGGTAAGTGTGGGAGGAGGGTGTATAAGAGTGGTATCAGAGCATGGTTAAACACTTGGACTGGATGGGCAGTGTTAGTATCCTATGTTATAGTACTCAAAAGCAAGCTTAGTCTTTTCTATTGTTTGGTAAATTTGTAAAATATTGCCTATGATTTCATAGGGATCAAGTCTTAGTGTTAGTTTGAGTGGAAAATAAAATCAAGTTGTCAATAGTTTAGAAAAGGGTTTAGGTTTAACAAGCTAGAAAAATTGTCAATAGCTGAGACAAAATAGTGATGTCATTTTAGTCAGTTTTGTTGTCGAATCAAGCATGATGCTATGACATCACCCTTTAGTACAATGAGTATGAGATCTTCCTTTGCTACACTTTCATGATTCGAACTTCAAATTGCAATGATTTTTCTTGAAGGTAGGTTTTAGTTATCTTAGGAGTTCAACAACTTGTTTTGGCATCCAAGAAACCAATGATTTACTCCTTGTTCTATTGAAAGCAATCTAGATATCAATTAGAACTTGTTGCGCTAATTCAACAGGGGAGTTATTGCACTCAAGGACAATCATTGCGCTTCTACAATTCAACAGGTTATCGTCACTTCCAGGTTTCAAATCCTCATTTTCTTGAATGATTAATCTTATATTTTGTTTAAATTTACCCTTACCTGTCGAGGAAGACACCCATATGACCTTGCAAACCTCAGATTCTTAGCTCGCTGCATTTTCCTTGCTCTGCCTGGAGAATTCGCTGTGCTTTCACACAATCGTTGTGTTTTGTGTTTTACCTGTGTGAAACATTCAAATTTCTCTTGCCACCCTGGAGCCTGACAATTCAATATAAGTGATATGGAGTCTCAAAACCTTGTTGTCGTTGCCCTAGAATATCAAGGAACCTATTCCCCTTATGCATTGTTCTTTCTCACTGCGCCTATGTATTTGAAATTTCCCTATCGATAAAACAACAAACTGCTACATTTGGGTCTGAGAGTTGAGTTTAGTTGTCTAAATTTGTTAAAATAGGGATTTTCATTCAGTGTTTGCCATAAGCCCTCATCTAAAACCTTAATTCCATAACTTTTACACTATTGTTGTGATTAATTGTTAAGCACTATAATTACATTGAGAAACCCTAGAATTCATCTTTTGTTGTGAGTCATGACAACACCAAACATAAAGAAGCACAAAGGGGGAGACATAGTTAGGTTTGAGCCTCAAGACCTTGCCTTGATAAACTCATATCCAACAATTAGGGTTTCTTTTGAACAGACTGGTTGCATTAGATTTTGTGAGAAGATATAGGGTCATAGTGTTCACCTGACCAAAGAGTTTTCTTTGAACTTCATCGGGGTAGATACTAAGGTTGGAGAGTTGAGTTTTCCAGTGTCAGATGTTACCATTTCAGCTGCTACAGAAATCCCTCTACAAGAAGAAGAGTGGTTCAAGGGAATGCCTTTAGACATAGTCAGCTACAAGGATTTCTTAAAACCAAAGTGCAAAAACAAGTAACATGGAGCTATTGTGCCAAGGGAATATCTGCTAGAACCCTACAACACACTTCTTAAGGTCATTGAGAGATATTTTACTTGTGAAGGAAGATTTGGGAGAGTTTATCAGTATCATTTCACGTTATTGATGAATTTCACATGAAAAATCCCTTTGAGTCTGCCTTTCTACTTGTTCAGAAGCCTTGGCAAGATGGCATATAAGGTTCAAGGTAAGGAAAGTCAAGTATATCCCAGTCTCTTTCATTTCTTTTTGACTAAATTGTTAGTGGTGGAAGAATTGAGAAAGAAGAATCAATCATGGAAAGCATTCATGGATTCATCCAAGTTGACAACTGAGTTTCCAAATAGCCCTTAGAGTAAAAAGGATATGCCTTCATCTTTGTTGAAGGATCTTCTATCAACAATAGAGAGCTCAATAAAAAGGCCACCAACTTTAGCTGATCCATCAGACAAGAAAAAGGGTAAAAAAATTCCTTTTTTCTCTGAAGGTGGTGGAGGTTCCTAAGAAACCACTCACAAGAGTTGTTGCGAAGAGGTTTCCCATGGAGAAAAAACTTGAACAATTAACTGAAGTTCTAGATACCATACCAAAAAATGTTTATTCAAATGACAAGGATAAGGAGATTGTATATTTGCAAGAGAAACTGAAAGGGGCCCATTTAGTCATTGCTCAACTACAACATGATAACAAGGAGTTGAAGAAGAACATTTTGGAGAAGACACCTAATACTGATGAAGTAGAATTAGTGATGAAGACAAATCCATCTTCCACAAAGCCTAAAGGTAAAGAAAAGGCAGTAGCAAAGAACATTCAAAAGCTAGAGACCTCATCAACAAGAATTCTTCTAACTAGGTCTTCAACCAAAAAGTTGTAGCTACAAGAAGAAGAGTGAGTGTAAGAAGAGAAGAAGGTTGAGGTGGATGAAGGGCAACACACTTTCCAAAGGCCGAGGAAACAGTTGAAGAAAGCTCAAAATGAAATCACTAAGCTCAGAAAACAAGATGAAAGGGCTAGACAGAAGATACATGACCACTTGGACAGTTGTGAGACAACATTGTTGGAGGCCAAGTATATGTTGAAGAGAACTTTGCCCTTACATAGACAACTAAAGAATATTTGCAGGAAAAAAATTACTATGAAAAAGGAGTTGAGGGCTACAAAACAACAGTTGCAGGAGGCATTGTAAGAAAACCAGAAGGAAGAAAGAGGAAACTTAGACTTGTTAGTTGAGGCAACTAAGGTTTAAGTTTGAACAGGTACTCAAGATCAATTTTGCTTTTTCCCTTTCTTTTTGAAGTGCATCAACCTACATTAATCGTATCCCCTACGTTTTTGGAAGTTTTGGGTTAAGGAAGCAAGTGGCACATTAACACAACACAATGTTTGTGCAACTGTCAAAGCATTAAATTTTAGTAGAAGATCAGGGTTTTTTGTGCTTTTTCTTATGAATGGAAGCTCAAGGAGGTTATAAGACTGTCAGCATCATCAACAACCTATTTTCTTCAATCAGAGACCCCAATACCTAGTCAAACCTATGCAGGTGAAAATTTGTTGCGCTCAGGCGCAGGTCTTTTGTTGTAAGTGATGTTTTTTAAGGATGGAGGGTTTGTAGTATGTAAAGAGGTTATTCAAAGGGCGTCTGATGATTTAGTAGTTGTTTTTACTTGTTGGGAACATCAAGAAGTACAGGGCATGATTAGAAGCTTGCAAACCATCAACTTGTTGTGCTTTCTATTGTGTTCTACCAAAGAAGGGAGTAGCGTAGCGAATGCGTTGTACTTCCACACAGTCAACGCTTTGACCATGAAATTCGTATCTAAACTTTATGTAGTTGACTTTTATGGTCTTGGTAAATGTCCTGAGGTATTTGGGAGGTTCAAAACTCATTTTTATGCATGTATTAAATGTAATTTGTTTAAGAAATTCTTAGTCAAAACAATTTCCTAGTTTCTAGAGAGTAGTTCCATATTCATTGTTGAAGGCAGAAGCTGAATCATTTTTAGGGAATTTTGTTCCTAAAGGATGGAAATTATTGTTTTCTTTTTATCTATATATGATGTAATTTTTATTAATCAAAGGGTTGACGAGGGTTAGAGAAAGAAGACACCATGCATTGTATATATTCATTAAAGTTTCAGTGAATGATGAAGGCTTAAGTCAACTTTTACACGGATTCATGTGTCAATATATTATGGTGATGTTTTCTCTTGTGTATGTGAATTTTCTCTCTTGTTATAACCATTCTTGATTTATTATGTCTTCATGTTTAGTTAAGGTAGGATTTATTTCAGAATTCACTGTTAAGTGCTCTGTTATAGCTTACTGAATCTTTAATGTTTTTCTTCCATTGTGACATCCAGAATTCATCCTCAGTTAGATGCTTAGATGTTATTAATTCCACTTCTCCTCTGCTCACCATCTCTACAACAAAATTTGATAAAAAGAAACACCATAAGGATTGCCTACCTTGTCTCTGTCTAAGGTTTCCTCATTTTCCTCATCATATCACTGAAAATCATTAACTCCATATGACTCCATGCCCAATCAATTTTCCCTCTTCCCTGCCATCAAATTGTTAAAACCTATTCCTCTATGATCTCAATACCCAGCCTAGAACCTAAAAGTCATCTAAGTGACTGAAGATTCATATAGAGAGACCCCTCTCTGAAGCTGGAAGGGCTAGATTATAGTTTTAAAGTGGTTTTTGGTTACCTTTGGGTTCCTCTCCTCAGCCTGGAGGAATTACAAAGTACTAATAGGTGGAATGTGTTTGTCATGCATGCATGAAGGTTGTATATGTGCTTGATGTGTATGCATGGTGGTGGTCATTATTGCAGTTGTGTTGTCATGTAGAAAGTTGATGATGTTGGTATGTTTGGACATGTTGATTTCATTATATATATACATGTTATTTAATTTGGATTGATCTTACAGATGAGATAGCCTCCCCTAAAATTCACTGAGGTATGTTTGATTATGTCTATATTTGGTTTAGCTAACATGGTATATTTGTAGAAGGAAGATCAAAGATGACAAGCAAAATGGTGGACTATAGTTCACGTGATTCTCCCTATAGATCAAATGAGCAACATAGTGATGAGTGCTCCCCTCACATAGAAGACACATTGAGGAGTTTGAAAGAATAGATAATTATTTGTAAGGAAAATAATGATAGGATCATTCAGTCATAGGAAAGACTTGTTAGGGCATAGGAGAAGCAAGCAAAGCTCAATGAAGTTATCCTTCAGATTTTGTTAGATTTGCAGAGACAAGGACCACTTAGGATCAATCATGGACATGAGGGCATGAATAATGGAGCATGTCGTAGCATATCTCATGATGGACACAAGTCAGACATGGATGATGCCATCAAGGATGGAGGATTCTTGGATACACCTGATAGGAGAAGTAGTGGACATGGGCTTTACTGTAGTTCTGGTTTAGACATGTATCATGGTCATCATCGTTATCATCCTTACAGGAGACGTGATAGAGCATATTTGTCAGATGAGTTCAGGAAATCCAAGCCACCTACATTTGATGGAGAGTTGAAGAAGCCAGAGGATGCAAAGGCATGGTTGCTTGGGATGAAGAAATTATTTGAGCTGCATGATTACACAGATAACATTAAGGCTAGGATAGTTAGTTCCAGCCTCAAAGGGAAAGTGAACATTTGGTGGGAAGATGTGAAGCGGGTCAGAGACATGATGACAAAGGAATTAAGTTGGCATGAGTTAAAGAGATTCTTCAGGAATAAGTACTTGTCAAAGAGTTACTACGACACTAAAGCTAAGGAGTTATATTAGTTGAATATGGGATCTATGAACTATGAGGAGTATACTAGCAGGTTCTTGGAGTTGTTGAGGTATGTACCGTATCTTAAGGATGAGAAAGCCAACGTTCAAAGTTCTTTCAGTGGATTACCATTAGCATTTAAAGATTGAATTGAGTATGATGAGCCTCGATCGCTTGAAGAAGTAATTGTTGAAGCATTGTTATGAGCAATCGAAGCGTAAGACAGAGTCTTCACAAGGTTAGAAAGGGAAAGACAAGACTAAAGGTAAATGGGCACCAAAGAAAACAAGAGCTCAGGATGTAGGTGAGAAAGATAATGTTGTTCCTTACAAGAAGTTCAATGTAGTTGGAAAGGGGCATGGATCATAACCTAGAGGGAAGCAGAATAAAGGTGATGGTAAGGGATAGTTGTAGTGTTGGATATGTGGCAAGGAGCATCTCAAAAGGGATTGCCCGTCGTATCAGGGTGGTAGGCCTCAGATCTATAGTGCATAGAAAGCATAGACAATTAGGGATGTTGGACAAAGTGTTCCTCAGATCTATGCAGCATTGGATAATAAGCAACCAGATCACCAACCATCTATTATCAAGATGGACGGTAAGTTTTGTGATCAAGTTATTTCTATTTTGATTGACCCTAGATCTAATTATAGTTATGTTAACCCTAACCTGGTGGATAAGTGTGGTTTGAGAAAAGAAGTGCATGCAAAGTCTTGGTTAGTGCAGTTGGCTACAGGTTCTAAGAAGAGAGTTCATCATTAGGTTAGAGGTTGTGCATTTGTGTTAAATGGTATGCCTACATCAATGCATCTGAATGTACTTCCATTGGGATCATACAATATGATTTTGTGTATGGATTAGTTGTATCTTCATAGGACTAAGGTGGATTGTTATGAGAATGTTATTGAATGCTTGGATGGCATTGGAGAATATAGAATCTTGTAGGGTAAGAAGAAGGTTACATCAGTTAGAATGGTTACAACTATACAAGAAAAGTTTAGTCGCAAGAAAGGGTGTGTGTTATTTGCAATGTATATTTCCAGTGATAAAGGTAAGGATGTTGAGGATGTGGAAGTCTTCAAGAAGTATCCGGTTTTGTAACAGTTTTAGGATGTGTTCCCAGCAAAGATTTCAAAGTTGTCGCCTCTAAGGGAAGTGGAATTTTCTATTGAGTTGGTACTAGGGGCAACACCAACATCAAAGGCACCGCACAGGATGAGCACTCTAGAGCTAGTGGAATTAAAGCTACAGTTGAAGGAAATGCTTGATAAGGGATACATTAGGAAAAATGTATTGCCTTGGGGTGCACCAATTTTGTTTGACAAGAAGAAGGATGGTACTATCATGTTATGCATTGATTACAAACAATTGAACAAGGTAACCATCAAGAACAGGTATCTGTTGCTGAGGATTAATGACTTGGTTGACCAGTTGAAGGGAGCAACGACGTTCTTAAAGATTGACTTGAGATCATGATACTGTCAGGTACATATTAAAGAAGCCGAGATACATATACATGGATTGATCTGAGACAGGTCGCCGAGATTGTGACACTGAGATCATTACCTATCATCGAGACCACAGGGAGGGCTTCATTGTCATGAAGACTATGACTTACTATCCATCTGAAACTTTGGTTACCTGCACCTAATACCCAACCGAGGTGTAGTCAAACCCTTCACCGAAAATGTTGCGGATCTGCTCCTCCATATATGTGAAATTTCAGAGGAAAAGTGAAATCTTCTTGTGCTTTTTGCGCTGACCCTAGATGGGTATTTATAGTGGTTTGTGCCACATATTAGAGCCGATGTGAATTCATGAATCAACACGTCATTTTAACCAAGCCTGCATGACTGCCATTTATAAATTTAATTTGATATTGAAGCCGACTTGATGAGTGTTGTATCGATTTGCTTGCAGACTTTTTGAGCATGCCAATGGAGGATTGTTCTTGGCCTTGGAGGGTTGCTTTGACTTAAATACGTTTTACATAGGCTCTTAAAGAGCTTCTTTACACATGTCATGACTCTTTGACATAATAATAAAATTCTAAAGACATCAAGAAGAAGTCTTTTGACTTATGACACTTCTTGCTCATGAAACTCATGTAGCAAGGTATACAAAAATAAATTATTCTCTTTATTACATCATTTACAAAGATCATGTTATTATGAAGATCGGATATAGTTACACTTTCTTCAACATGACCCTCCTGTGAGCTTGAGCAAATATTAAATTTTTAGCAAAGAATCGGTTGTTCATACAAAGATTAACCTGCTTAGAGAGGGAGGGCACATGTCAAATATGCGTACTACCCTCCAGATTATCCTTGATGATGTTATGACACTAGGTAATATGAAGTCACCATTTGTAGCACCCATAATATGGAAGGGAACAAATTCCAATGCTTGAGCAATCGATTCAGGCTTCAATTGTAATGAATTTCCCAGCCTTGCAACCCTCCTATGAGCTTGAACCAATATTAAATTTTTAGCAAAGAACTGTTCATTCGTACAAATATCAACCTACTTAGAGAAGGAGGGCGCATGTCGAGCACACACATTACCCTTCAAATAAGCCTTGATGATTATGCTATGATGCCTGGGGATATGAAGTCGTCATTCGTAGCATGATGGTCCTCACATGGATATTATCTTAAGGGAAAAAATTCCCATGATGAAGCAATTGATTCAATCAATTGTAGTTAATTTCCTAGCTTTGCGACCCTCCTGTGAGATCGAGTAGATATTAAAATTTTAGCAAAGAACCGATCATTCGTACAAAGATCAACATGCTTAGAAAGGGAGAGCGCATGTCGAGCACACGTACTACCCTCTAGATCAACCTTGATGACGATGTTATGACACCAAGAGATATGAAGTTTCCATCCGTAGCATGATAGTCCTCGCATAGCTATAATATTGAAGGGAAAATTTTCCCACACTTGAGCAATCAATTCAACCTTCAATTGTAATGAATTTCCCAGCTTTGCGACCCTCTTATGAGCTCGAGTGAATATTATTTTTTTAGCAAAGAACTAGTCATTCATATAAAGGCCGACCTGCATGGAGAGGGAGGGCGCATGCATACTATCCTCAAGATCATGCTTGATGGTGATGCTATGATGTCAAGGGACATGAATTAAACATTTGTAGCACAATGGCATGGGATTTCAAGCTAGAGGGGTCCTTACATTATCTATTTATTGTGAATTGTTACTAGTTACTTGTTTGTCTTTAATCACATGTGATTTAACTTTTCAATTAGATTGTAGGTCAATTATCATTTGGTCAGGTCTGGAGGTTGAAAGTCATGGAATGCCAAGGAATGACATTAAGAGATCCAATTTGAGGACAAATTTTGGTTTTCAATTTTGTTTTAAAACTTTTACTAAATTGTTGTAGCCAACAATTCAAGACTTTTGAAGCTATGCAAACTCATCATCAAGTTAACCATGTTATTACATATCTAGATTGTGACTTAACTAGTCAAATTGTGGAATGCATCTTCAAAACAAGATGGCTAAAGTTTGATATTGAATGTACAAAAATTTAGAGAGTTATCAAGGTGAATAACACACAAAGCACACTTTCCATATTCGAGGATTATCAAGAAGCGGTTAGGTGCAAGCGATTGGTTATACATGGAGTGCAGGCAGACACAGACCAAATTTTATCCTTCTTCCAAATCTTGGAGTGATCGATGATTCATATTAGTCAATGCCCAATAGTTAGCTAAATCTATGGTATATGATAACCCCCAGGATCGTCGAAGTTTAATGTTGGGGGGTTCCCCGTTAAATGGTTTGAGGAAAATTTCCAGTATGAAAGATCGCTTGTTGAGATCAATAATGGAACGGTCCCCGCATATTTTAAAAACCACTGTAGGGGGTCCAACTTAGTTGGTTTTGGTTTTTGTCTTTGTCAAGCTTGCATTCCCTCCACCTCTTTTCAAACATGGTTATATATTTATATTTTTCCAAAACGGGTCAAAAGCCTAAAAGCACATATACTGTAATGTTTTGAAAGGGGGTATTTCGTAATAAGAAAAAGGAAATTTGATAATATATTATATATATATAATTAAAATCGATTAAAATTTTGTAAAAACTGTAATTAAAGAAATAATTTTGTTTTCAATTTTATTTTATTTTTTTATTTTTTATTTATTTTTAATTGGTGACTACGCTAGTCTTCCGACACGGTTCCTGTGATAGATTATGTCGCCACTACGAAACATTTGTCGAAATAAAAAAATTGGCATTTGTACACCACTTGAAGTTTGGTCGATCATCCGACAATACTGTGTAGGTCTGCAAAATTTTTATTTATTTATTATTTATTCTCTCTCTCTCTCTCTCTCTCTCTCTCTCTCTCTCTTCTCTCTCTCTCTCTCTCTATATATATTATATATATATATATATATATATTTGTCGAAATAAAGCTTGGCATTTGTGCACCAACTTGAAGTTTGGTCGATCATCCGACAATACTGTGCAGGTCTTGCAAAATTTTCTTTATTTATTTATTTTAATTTTCTATTATTTATTTATTATTTATTATATATATATATATATATATATTATATATATATATATATATATTATATATATATATAATATATATATAATTATATAATTATTATTATTATTATTATTATTATTAATTTTTTTTTTTTTGTCAGTCTTTTGACAACGCTTATGATGACAAATAATGTTGAGACTATGGAAAGATTGTTAGACAAAAACACCTCGTGTTGGTAGACTGGCCTCACTTTCCCTTGGTTATCCAACAAAGGTGTGTAGGTTTATTTGATAATCACCTTCGGCTAGGTGTTGGTAGATTGATGCAACCTTTGTCGAATTAAGACAGTTATGGAAAGGCCTTTTGACAAAGACGTCTGGATTCAATGAACAAGGTCTTGATTAAAGTTTACATCGAAATTTCGACAATAACTTGGGATGTCCAAATTTCGATTGTATCGCATGCGGCATTTACTAGAATCCATAGTTTTCGTAACTTGCAATGACAGGGGGGCGAAAGAATGACCAAGGGCAGTCGAAAATTGAGTGAATTTGTAATATTGTCACCATCATCAAAATCCATGGAGACTTCCTTAGATTTCCAATAAGCCACATTCTCATCAAAGGTCACGTCTCTATTAACTTCAACTTGTATTTAACCTAGAGCATAGATTCTATAGGCCTTTGATGACTCACTGTATCCAATGAATATTCCATTCTTTCATGAAGGCTCTAGCTTCCTTATTTTATCTTTTGGTACATGCATATATATAAGACAACTAAATATTCTTAAATGAATAACCTAAGGTTTTCGTCTCGTGAAATGTTCTTTAGGAGTCTTGTCTTCCAAAATTCAATGAGGACTTCTATTTTAAATGTTAACAATTTTCATGGATACTTCTCTACGTAGAAACATAGGTAGGTCTTGATCGTGGATCATTGCCTTAACATATTCTTCAATACTTTCGTTATTTCTTTCAACAACTCCATTATGTTGTGGATTGTAAGGGACTACTAACTCACTCTTAATCCCAACTTCTTTACAAAAGGATATGAGCTCCTTGGAGGTATATTCTTCTCCATTATAAGGTCTCAGGATCTTGATCTTATTTCCCTTCAAGTTTTCAACTTTAGCATTAAATTCCTAGAACTTGTCAAAGACTTTATCTTTCATCTTCATAAAGTAGATCCACATATTAAGAGAGGAATCATCAATAAATATTACATAATACAAAGGCCATCCAAGACATTTCATTGGCATCAAACCACATACATTAGAATGAATTAGATCTAAGAATTCCTTGGATCAACTTCCGTTGCTTGGAAAATGTTTCTTTACATTCTTCCCAATCAGACATTCTTTACATACTCCGTCATTTACTTCCTGCAAATTTGGAACATTTGCAACCATCTGCTTTAAGGATGGCAAATATTCATAGTGAAGGTGAGAATATCTTCTATGCCAAAGCTCACATGGATTAATATCGTTATGTAAAAGTGCTTGAGTGGGTTATTTCAAAGGTCTATACAATCTTCCTTCATGAACTCCAATTACTCTAACAGAATCTATACTAGAGTCTTTGGGCCAAACAAGAACTTTTCCATCAAGAAATGTTACTATATCTCCTTTATATTCCAAGCATTAAATAGAAACTAATTTATTCTTCAATCCTTGTACATATAATATGTTGCTAAGATGAAAGTTATCCCCTGATTCAAGCTCAATCGATGTATTCCCAATGCCTTTGACTACATAATTGTGGTTGTCTCCAACTTCCACCTTTTGTGATAACCTTCTTTCCATAATACTTGTGAGGTTGTCTTAATCTCCCATCATGTGCCTTGAGGCACCACTATATACTAGCCACAAGTATTCACTCCCTGCAACAAAACCAGTGAGAGAATAGAAATAGGAAATATTATTTATTACCTGGATCTCCATTCTTAGGTCTTTTTGGAAGTTCTTCAAAATCTGTTGTCGAGGCATGATGCTTTCCTTTTATCTTTTTATCATTCGATATTTCAAGGCAATCGTGTCTCGAGCGACCAAATTTGTGACATTGATAACATTGAAATTTTGACATATCTCTCTTTCCTTGAGGAGCGGATCTTCATTCTTCAAGTCTTCTTCTTTTATTACTTTTCTCTATTTCTTCTTTGAAAGCCAAATTTCTTTCTTTATCCACCCTTCTTGAAATGTGTTGCATATGCCTAAGAGTCACCTTCTTTGGACCATGTTGGCAAGACAACCACCTCCCCTCTCATTCATTCATTGATGACATGGGCCCCTCGTTATTTTGCTTTCCTTATGTCTTTTTTAAATTTGATTTGGCTTGATTCTATATATATTGTATATACTCACCTTTAGTTTCTAAAGTTGTGGGGTTTATTCTTTGTATTCCTTTTCTTTCGTAATTGTTTCACTTACTTGTGTTCTTTGCATAGAGCTCAAAGACCCCTGACATTGAATAGCTACTGAAGTGCTATCACTATAGTTTTGCATTTGAATATTTGCAAAAACGACGAAGAAAAGGCCGCTACAAAATATAAAATTTTGTAGTAGGCTCCACTTAAAAACTTAACAATTTCTTTTAATATTAAGATATTATGCTTAATTAGAATGCATGAAATATTTAATTTGTCCCTATGTTTTGATGCTTTGATAAATTGTGGTTATTGGCTGATATTCTAATGTTGGAATTTTATTTATCAATTCATAACTTTCAAAATTGATTTCGTCATTGAAACCTAGCTTATGACCTTAGTCTTGGCATAAAACACGATGAATGTTCTCGATCCTTGACTTAATTATTTGTAGTCATGGTGGGTCTATAGGCATCGTTGTGATTATTTGCTAAAAGGACTCACGACCCTGATTGTATCCATTTGTATTGATCCAACGATAGCCCTTGTTTAGGCATGTCATCGTTGTATTTCGCAATAATTTCTCATCAATATTCGTAGCTTGAGACAAACGATTAGGAATTTTCCATGATTCAATCCTCCTTGAAT
The DNA here is from genome assembly GCA_000404065.3 of Pinus taeda. Classification (NCBI taxonomy): domain Eukaryota; kingdom Viridiplantae; phylum Streptophyta; class Pinopsida; order Pinales; family Pinaceae; genus Pinus; species Pinus taeda. Next base: position 241,179 of record APFE031237539.1, read on the forward strand.
CTATTATTCTCTTCTTTGTTCTTCCCCGTCGAGACTGCTAGTTAGGGTTTTGAGGGTTTCATTTGGCCATATGTCTCTTTGCTAGTTTCTACCTTTGGTTCTCCCATGTCTCAGCTATGTCACGAGTTACTCGAACAGAGATTGTTCGCACATATTTTCTCGAGGCTTATGATGAGGATGTGGAACTCTTTCAAACTGTTGGGTGGATTGAGTTTCTACATCTTTTTCAAGGTTTCAACCATAGTGTAGTTGAGTCTTTTGTTGTTGTTATCACTCAGGTTTTCCCCAAAGTTGTAAGAAAGGGAAAGGAGGCCGAGGTAACCACAAACCAATCTTTTAGATACAGAATCTAGCCAATCTGCATCCAGAGAGGGCTCTCTCTTTATGATTTAACTTTGTTTTGAAAGGTATTAGGCTAATTATAAAGTTCAAGGATTTTGTTTGATTTTTGGGTGGTGAGATTCAATAGAGCAAAGGTGTAAGACTGAGTAGTTCAGTCCATTGGGCTAATGGAGTCAACGAGGATGGCTTTCTGGATTTGGTTTCTTAACATAGGATGGTTCCATAGAGCAAGGTAGTCAAACAAGGAACAAATAAAGACTGGTTCAAATTGGGTGAAAGGCAGTTGAGAATCCTTCAACCTATTTAAAGAGCAAAAGTGGATGATTACTGCTAAAGAGCAGTTTAAGAATTCTCTAAAAAATAATCAACATGAAAGAATTAGGAAACAGGAGCAATTAAGATTTACACTGCTTATTCTAATTCTGAAGAAAACACAGAGAATGATAACGGATGAAAACAGAGTGCATTCAAGCATATTCTGAATTAATCTTTGTCCTTATGATTCAGATTTTGAAACACGGGTGATATAAGGAACTAGAAAAACTTTAAAACACATATATAAGGGACTTATTGGTCCGATGGTTGATTCAAGAATCTTGTGACAAGTCCTCTGCTTCAATTCTTCATCCAATGAGCCCAATAACAGTTGATTCCAACAACTCTCTATTCTAAAAATCAATGT
>APFE031237539.1:243210-263409 GCA_000404065.3 Pinus taeda
GTATTTATACAAAATATCTCATGGAGATAATATCTAGTGATGACTAATCATGTTTTACAAAAGATAGAGACAAATAGTCTCGAAAACAGGGAAAAGATAAACTGATGCCGTGCTGGCTGCTTCATCTTTGTCGGATGTGCTGGAGGCAGGCTCTGCGAGTCGGTTTACAGCTGTCTTCCATTGATACTCTGTGCTGACTGCTCCATCTTTGTAGGAAAATTTTCAATCCTGATCTGATACACTTTGACTTGTTTGACCCTCATTCATCCCTGTCTATCTTATCATGGTATAATAGCCCAAGATTTACGCTTCACCCAAGAGAAATTTACAAAATTTCTAACATATCTTCCCACCATTTCTGCTCTGGCAATTTATGCCTCTGAAGTTTTCTGAGAGTTTCATCAGTCTCTGTATATCTGAAGAAATTAGGCTGAATGGTGAATAGATGCTTTACCTCGTGCTCAATGTAGAATAAATTCTCTAAGTTGTCATAGAGAACTTGGCCAGATGGAAGTGCCTTCACTCCCGATGTACTTGATGATGCGCTAGTTTGATTGCCATCATATTTATTCAATTTATCAACATAATCATTGTGTTTCATTAACTTATCATTGATGACCAAAGGACTTGGTAGCCCTTTACTCCTAACAACCTGCTACAGGGGAGGAATGTTTGTATTAACAAGCATGCCACTATCTACACTTGTCCTGCTTTGCCAAAGAAATGGGGTAATCGAATCACCACATTCACCCTTGTACTATTGTTATAATTATGAAGTTTTAATCACAGGGTGGTGAGAGTACAGAGAGACTTGGGTGGATGGTAAGGAGTGCAATGATTTTACTACCTATACATGTTCGTAATAATGTGTTACTATGATCTGCGCCCACCTAGTGGTCGCCTAAGGAGTCACCACCCTTTTGAGGAATTAGTGGTTTATGGTCGTAGCTTCTTCATTGGGTCCTCATCTTGTTTTGGAACTCAACGTACTTCATATTATTCTTGCACAATACTTCCTCTAGACTGATCTTCAAATTGGTCGTTGTTTTGTCGTCCTCATCACCCTAAGGGTTTGATTTTCTAGGTATATCTTTTAACTACCTTGTCTTGGTTTGTGAAGTCTAGTATCTTGGGAAATTTTCCATTTGGTTTTAACACCTTGGACTATGTGTGCAGTTTAATAGTGGGTCTGTAAGAACGATGGTTTTATGTTTCATGTTCTTGGTCGTATCTTTTGTTGTCTAGTTGGTCTGGTTTCTTGTCAAGGTCTCAAGTTACTAGGTACTATTTCCAATGGGGTTTTGTTTTTAAGACTTCAGGTCAATTTTTGTTGAAGAGCGTTAGGGCTCATGGATTGTATCCCAATAATCTTGCGAAGCATTTTTTGTGGTTTTGTGACAATGTAATCTTCAATGGTTTTAGTCTTCTAATTTTGGTTTTCCTTCCTCAATTACTCTTTGTAAGTTGAGTCAATGTTTATTGGAAACTTTGTGTCAGGTTGCTTAGAGTATCCTATATGCCTGGTTTTAGTCTTTTGATTTTAGTTTTCCTTCCTCAATTACTCTGTGTAAGTCTAGTTAGTGTTTATTGGGAGCTTTGTGTCAGTTTGTTCAGGGTGTCCTATACACCTGAGCTATTATTATGCCACCACGATAAAAGATGCCAAGTCGACGAGGGGGAGCTAGTAGTTCCACTTCGCAGCGAAGGTGCTTGTTCGGATGGAAATTGACTGCATCTTTGTTTGATTCAGTCCCTCGAGAAATTAGAAAGGAAATTAGGTATTTGGAGTCAAGAGAGTTTGGTGATAGGCTTTATTACTCGGATTCAAACGTTGCTATTGAAGACCTCAAGTGGATTCTAGATCTTGGGAAATTTAGGAGACAAAGATTATATATTTTACACCCCATGGCGGTTCATCAACTATTGGATACTCTTTTTTGTCTCGTTCTTAGAGACAAACAAGTTGACAACTATCAAATCTTTGCATGGCAAGAGGACATTAAGCACCTCTTAAGGTCTTCTCGTTTTTGTTTAGATGATATCCTATCTCAACTGCAAAGAGTGGAGAAGTATGTTGTATTTGATTATGATTCAGATGACTTTATCAAGCCTCCTGCTGTCATTAATAGTCAGCCAAATGACAATGCTCCACAACTTAACATTGACACTACAACTGCCATCAATGGTCCACCAAATGTTATCTCTCCACAGTCAAACAAACCACCTCTCTCTCTAGTGATTATTTACGATTGAAGTACTTCCTCTGGTCTTTGCTTTCTTACCACTGAATAAGTAGCAAGAAGGTTTCTTTTTGGCTGCGATCTTCTATAGTGTACACTGTCTCTCGGCGTAGGGGCATCTTGAATGATAAGATAACTGTTTCAATTAAAGGCGTCTACAGATATTAGGAGCAATCCCAGGCAATACTAAAGTCTATTAGTTTTGTTTTTTTGAGATTATGCTTTTGAAGTTTACTTCTGACTCTACTTGTTGTCTTGTCTTTGCTTACAAGCTCAATGGATTTTCGACTTAGATCTTTTTTGTTACTTGTGGAAATTTGGTTGGAGTTTATACTCCGAGATCAATGTTTTTTGTACTTCTATATGCTATCATTGCAAACTATCTTTTTCATATTAATAGAAAACATTTTTGTGTGGACTTACGAAAATATAAAGGAAAAACAAACCCTTCAACTTACCACTAGCTGTCTTTAGTGAGACACAAGTATGATGGGTAACCCCTGTACAATCCAAGTGCTCTAAGGTTTTTCACGGTGCAGAATCCATAGATACAGAGATCGTTTAAATAACACAAATCAAGATTTCACCTCAAAATTTTCGGGTCGATTCTAGCACCGAAAAGTTAAAAAAATTGAACTAAAAACAACTCCATTAAATTATCCTAAACAACATCCAAACTCAATCTGTACAATCCAAGTGCTCTAAGGTTTTTCATGGTGCAGAATCCATAGATACAAAAATCAGTTTAAATAACACAAATCAAGATTTCACCTCAAAATTTTGGACTGGATTCTAGCACCAAAAAGTTTAAAAAATAGAACTAAAAACAACTCCATTAAATTATCCTAAACAACATCCAAACTCAATCTGTACAATCCAATTGCTCTAAGGTTTTTCATGGTGCAGAATCCATAGATACAAAAATCAGTTTAAATAACACAAATCAAAATTTCACCTCAAAATTTTGAACTGGATTCTAGCACCAAAAAGTTTAAAAAATAGAACTAAAAACAACTCCATTAAATTATCCTAAACAACATCCAGACTCGATCAAATTTCACAGGATAACCTAATTTAACCTCAATCTAATTTAAAATAAAAATAAAATAATAAACTCATTATTATAAAAAAAATATAAATAAATTTGCTAACAATCAAAAGTAGCCAAAATCCGGGTTTAAAAAACATCGCAGTAAGCAAAACAACAAGAGATATTAAAGGAAAATCTAAGATAGCAACCAATCGGACACCTTCATGGTAACCATGATAAGACAATGCACGTTTTCAATATCGCAATCATAAAGTTTTCCAGCCAAAAAAGAAAATTCCATTCAGCTATTGCAACATGCGTATAAGCAAAATTAGGGTTGGAGAACTTAACTACGTAGTGTTCCGAACTCTGGGACTGCCAAATCCGAACAACCAACAATCGCCTATGTGTTCGTTGTATGCTGTCATTCCTTTTCCTCTGAAGGGCTTGAGTGGAAGATCGATTTTAGATGGAGGCAGTGGACTTCTCACTGTTCTGAGGTACCAGTCTTGAAGCCTGTAATCCCTTACTGTTTTTTTCTTGCTCGATCATAATGCGGCTGGTCAGGGGTTCGATTCTCTCTTCCAAACCGTGTTCTGGGTCAAAGGCAGCTCGCATTCTGCGCCGTTTCCTGTTCAGTGACGCAGGAACGGATGTATCCGTCAAGAGCTTTCTCAAGAGAGCGGCGCGCTCTCTGGAGTCCAAGCGAGACGCCGAAAGTTCAAGTCTTCGCAAACCTAAACGGAAAAGGCTCGAAGACACCACTGCTATCCCATACGCTGAAGAGGACACAGGGGCCGAAATAGCAGGTTTAGAGGACGGAAAACACAGGAAAAAAAATAGGCGAAAAACAGAGGTGGATGCCAATGAACAATTTTTACAGATTGCAGAGCCCAAATCGGAGGTTAGCGATAAACTCACAAAAAAATCGAGGAAAAAGCACAGTGAGGAAGAAGAGGGTCCAATTGAAATGAAAGTAGAATTTGATGCCAAACCAGAAATAAAGGGTTCTGATTTATATGATGCTACGCCTGTTGGCCATAATAAGCAGAGAAAAATGTTGAGAGAAAATGAGTTTTTGATGGATGCTGTAACCTCGAGTCCAGGAACGAAAGAACCCAAGACAGGGATTAGTCCACAAAAGGAGAACGAGACAGAGGATAAGAGGAAAGATGATAGGAAGCATAAGAAGGGCTATGCTGTAAAACAAGATGAGGAAAAAGCAGATCTGGAGTTGAAGGGGATATCTTCTACACAAAAGAAGTCAAAGAAATCAAGGTCTTCTGATAATTCTAACCATCAACAACCTTCAGAAGAAGATAAGTCAAGCTCTAAAACACCAGAAAAACACAAAGCTTCTGTCAATGGGGTTGAAAGAGTGGACGAACCTGATCACAGTCACCATTCCAAGAAAAAAGTGAGGGGAGTAGCAGCTGTAGCTGAATCTGATGACCATGAACTACACTCTAAGAAGAAGAGAAAGAGAGACAATACTTCAAGATAAGTACTCTTTTTTTGGCTGGATTTTTCTTCGCCAGCTTCATTGAGTTTTGCATGAGGTTATGTGCTCTTTTTCTTGCAGTAAGTATTTGTAGGCAACGTCCTCGAGAAAATCTCTGGACCCAATTGTTTATTTATTCGTGAAGGTGCATTGTTTGTATGTGCAATGCTTCCATGTTGCCACTAAGAGAGCGCCTCATTTTTTAGCAGAAGAGAGCACTTGATTCGGGCTTTTGTCGGGTACCATTGCCAGACAACAAATATTATTTTTTGTATACCTTTCTTATTAAATTGTTGATTCAGAAATGATGTGTCTCACTTGCTATTAGTTAGTAAAACTGTAATTTCCTCAGTGCCAAATCAATTTTGTTAGATTTCTGAGTTAATATAAAAGCCCTGTGCATTTGCTATTTGTTCCTTCCAGTCCTCGTTCCATTTACATGCAATGATAAGAAACTAGGGTTCAAACTATAGAGTAAGCCACTTCCAACCATTTTCCAAGTACAATAAATAGGTAGAACATGTTTCGGTCTTTGTAAGATCCAAGTCAATGACAATCAGGAATGTCAAAGGTAACCTTGCTTCAACTCTGTGTTAGTATGGATTATTTGTTGTTGATGAAATAGCGGAAATCCCAAATTAGAGAGAGATTGCATCTATTTGTATTTTTGCATCTTTATCGTATATGTTGTTGGCCAGTCGATTGACTTAATTCTTTAAAGTGTAGAATTTCAGAACTAATTTCAACCAAGCAATGATCAATAATCGCAGAACTAGAAAGAAGAAGAGGAGGAGGAACCGTTTGCATTAAGAAATTAAAATTTAACACTCAATAATAATCTTTGCAGTCTCTCAACAAACATAAGACATTGCTTTTTGCTTTTCTTACTGTCAATCTTGAAGATTCTATGGATGTGTATGTATTGGAAAGAAATCTAATAGCTATTGAATAGAAAATAGAACAATACACCGAAAGCCCAACATCCGTGAGAAGGAAACTAAACAACTAGAAAAGGGAGACTAGAAATATTTGTGAAGGACACTGAATAACTAAGAGAAAGAAATCAAAGGCTAATAGGTAGATTAGGACAAAAAGGGAAAATTTGTAGACGTGTTTCATTTCAAGGGGAAGAATTTGTAGTCCCTTGATATGCGTGTGTAGGAAATAAACTTAAAGAAGAAAACCAAACAATTGGGAAAGGGATGCTCAAATGCTTTGTCAATGAAGTTGAATAGATGAGGGAAAGAAGTGACAAGTCAATTGTTATGTTTATAGACATTTTTCATTTCGAAGTAGGCTGCCAGATAGACACTTAATACTGTCTTCTTCGGTGGCAAAGTATCTAGTATATTATACTTGCAATGGTGGAAATTCTTCCCTTGACCTTTTGAAAGTCATTTTGTAGCTTGAGCTGATTGTCTCCTTTGGTTGATCTTACAATGGTGCTTTGATGTTGCTTGATCGATTATCATCATGGCTTGGCTATACCACTTCTTAAAGTAAAATTTATAAATGTAACACCTACTAGGGTTGTAGATTCCTTAGACTAATGATTTTCTAATAATTAAAATGCTACAAAATTGTCACAGGCTTCTTGTCAAACATATAATGTACCACATTTCAAATGGAAAATTTAGTTTATAAGCTTGTCATATTAATTGTGGCCTATAATGAATTTTTTGAGAGTGATTAGGACTACCTTTAATCATAGCTTATGTGATGGACCCTCGCCTAGGTTGAAATATAATTGAGCCATAAATGTTAATTTTTCTCATTCCAAATCTGATTTATTTTACTTCAACAAATTATTAAAATTTAAAACCCTAGAAAATATTTATCTCAAATATTTTTGAATTTGCCGAAAAATAAGTACACTAGTAATTAACTTAAGAAATGCAGCGAAAATAAAATGAAGATATCAATCACACCACAACAACAATTTACACCCATCACAATCTTCCTTCGTTAAATTTCTTGGGAAATTTTTGGGTTAGACCCACAGAGAATACATAGTAAAATGCAATTGTTGGGCATTTGGAAACTCAGCCTCAAAGAACTTGACCTATGGAAATCGAACCACCTGAAGCAAATTGGCCCCTGAGAATTAACCTATCTCATTAACAAATTGATCTCCCTTTCTCCCTGTCTCATATGTCCCCAATGCATTAGAGAAAACAACCTCTTTGGATAATTCATCATCCTCCACAATCCGACCTTCTTCTTCAACAACTCAACCTCTCTCTTTCCTAAACTCTGCTTCCTTGAATTTCTCTTAAAATTCCCTACTGCACTTCTCCTCATTTTTCTTTAGTCTAGTTGAGCTTGTCGTTCTAGAGAAAATCACTTCCTCCAATTGTGTGTCTTCACCTCTCTGTTAGGCTTATTATATAATTTCATTAAGTCAAAATCCCTAACTCTAATCTCCTAAGTGATTAATGGCTAGGATTAAATCATACTCCACCAAGCAAGCACCTAAAAAGGCAATCAAATATCCTTTAGATGCTAAAACACTAAGCCAATGTAGAAGGCCTTTCCAAAACTACAAAAATTAACACTCCCTCCTAGTAGGGAAGGGATTCTCCACCACCCCCGACTTGTCTTTGTAAAACACACACTTCCCCTTCGGTTAACTTTAGGTATGTTCTATGTTGAGAGCAAATTTACCTCAATTTTCCATAATAGCTTAATATCAATTCCAGATTAGCAATCACATTTAGCATGATAGTAAAATGTAGATAGAACATAAACATAAATCGCAGAAGATAAGCCAAGACAAGAGGACAGAAGATGTGGCGCCAGCCAGGGACAAACCCTAATGTGGGGAAACCATTAATCAATTCTTCTTATATGTTCTTCAATAGTTCAACAGAGAGAGAGATAGTACATATACATTAGAAGTCAACATTTTGACTTGTCAAAATAAGAGCAGAGATCTTCTCTAGGAAGATGACACATGAGGTAGAAAATCTGAACACGGGTGATTCCATCACCATGTTGTACCCATCACTGTGTTGCACCCATCACTGTGTTGCACCCATCACTGTGCTGCACTTTCATCATCACTAAGCTGCACTATGCTGCATCCATCATCATGCTGCATTCACTATGATGCACCTATCACTGTGCTGCACTCATCATGCTGCACCACGCTGCATATTGCAACACTGTAACAATGCAACACTGTCATGGAACAACCTTTGTTGCTTGCTATGGCTTACAACCTAGCAACGAAGCTAGTTGTAACTTGTAAATATGATTTAGCAGAGGTACCTTACTGTACCTCATTCGAGATATCAAACCTCCGAGAAGGACATTCCAAATTGTCCTCTATAATACAGATCTCTGCTCCATCCATGATTGCATTAGTCACTTAGATCCTATACCCAAGACTGTAGCTTGTCTTCACTTGTTCCCACAGGCTGCATAAACTTCTGTCCACACATGGACAACCTTCCACCTATCACAAACTCAACATAGATACAACATGCATCTTCCTCTTGATTGACATATCTCTGGTGCAATTTAAGGTCTGGTTAGGGCAAGATGACAGTCATCTTCAAGCCACTCAAACATGCCCAAACTTCCTTGAAATTGCTGCGACCTTACCTTTTCTTCTTGCTGAGCTGAACAACTCCCTAAAATAGTGTCTTATCCTCTTTTTACAGTTGCCCAAAATGAATTGCCGCTGTGTGAAGATTTCACTACCCTGCAGCTCCTTAAAGAAGAGGTAAGTCAGCCCTTAAGTGACCCTAAAACAACCCATAATTCTTAATGAGTTTTGTTCACTCGTGGCTTGGGCACAAACATAACTGAGGTTAGGGCTCTTCTGAACAATGTGTAGGTCTTTCCTTAGGACATCAAATAGGTGCCTTTGTTCAGGCCTGCGTTAAGCCTTCTTCCAAGACTGTGTTAGGTTCACTTACATGACAACATTAGGTTCTTTGTTAGGGCAGTGTTAGGGCTCCTCCATATTAGCGTTGAAGCCTTTCCTTGCTGTGATATAAGAGCCTCGTTTTAGGTAGCGAAGATTCCTCTAATGTAACAATCATCCTCCATGAATGTAGATGAGGGCAACGTATAGATCTCTTTAGACAACTTCTAGGGCTGCGTATTCTCTTAGGGACTCTTCCTTCCACTAAAACCCAAACAAGTGGAGAGGAAGAGATCACAAGAGGTGTGTGTCAAATGACTTGCAAGCCACCTCCTTTTATAGTAACACGTTGAGGATAGATGGGGGCAATTTGGTTGCTGCCCGACCTTGACAAATTGTTGCATAATACAAATAAATTCATATCTCCATGAATACATGTTGAAATCTGATGATCTTTAGATCAATCCTACACCTCTCGACGGGAGGAATCCAAGAAAAATATCAGTTGCCATAAATAAGAAGACCCACATGGTGTTTGGCTTTAGTTGCCAATTTTAACACTTTCTCTCAACTAGGGAGAATTCCATCTGCTAATCCATCTACCAGATTGTACTATCTCTGCCATCAGTGCCCTGCTCTACTCTGTTGAACTATGAAGAAGAAGAAGTGATCGAGAATGTATCATACCATCCTCTACTAACCTGAAGTTAGTCCCATGTAAACTTAAAGAGAGTGTCTCATACAACTCTTACTGATCCGAGATCAGTTCCAAATAAAGAGAGTGTATCATACAACTCTTACTGATCCGAAATCAGTTCCAAATAAAGAGAGTGTATCATACCACTTTTACTGATCCGAAATCAGTTCCAAAAGAGAGTGAGTTATATCACTCTTACTGACCCGAAGTCAGTTCCAATTGATCCCAGATCAATATCATCCTAGCATAGGGAGTACGGTAGTTACACGATGCGTCCATGGGTACTACTATGGCCCCTATCCTCATTTCCCTACTCATTGCCCAGATGAGAGGTACCTCCCATGAGTCCCACACTGCATGGGTAGGATGTCTCAACAGGAGAAGGATGAACCACTCATCCTGCTTACATGTCGCCAGGGGTATCTTAGGGGAAGGCTGAATCGTTCACTCTGTACACAACAAATCACTAGGGGAAGGCTGAACCACTCACCCTATGATTGTATCTCGGTAGGAGAAGGATGAACCACTCATCCTGCCTACATAGCAGACCACTAGGGGAAGGTTGAACCACTCACCCTATGGTTGCTCATCGGTCCAAGATGGCAAGAAGTACCCCCAAGCCCCCCCCGGTGGAGTTCCCAGAGCTCAATGTCAATATCATACTGGACCTTCAGGAAAGAGTCTCTCCACGATTCCTAGTCGTTCTCGGAAAGTCAAGATTTTGACCTTCCCAGGGGCTTCATCTAAATATCGACGACTTGCACATCAGTCCCAAAGTGATGGAGCCCTATTGCTCCTCACTGTACCATATCCCAGATAAAGTGGTCCCTGATGTCTATATACTTGGAGTGATCATAGAACACGGGATTCCTCAACAATCGAATCCCACTCTGGTTGTCACAGAAGATCACAGTGGTATCCAACACGTGTCCAAACAGCTTACTGAAGAGCTTCAACAATCAGACAGCTTCACAGGAGGCGATACTCACAACTGTGTATCCGGCCTCATCGGTGCTCAAAGCAACCAACATTTGCGTCTTGCTCATCTAGGATATCGAAGCAGAACCCAAAGAGAACCAACACCTAGAAGTGCTCTTGCGATCCTCCACACTGCCTGCCCATTCAACATTCGAATAATCATGCAGCTTCATATTTTCGGCAGCATATCTCAATTCATGAGAGATTGTGCCCCAAAGATATCTCAAAGGATTCTTGGCACCAATCCAGTGAGGCTCAACCATATATGATTTCAACATGCTAACTGCAAAACATATATACTGACATCAGTGCTAGTATGAGTTTATAAAACATCAATGCTAGTATGAGTTTATAAAACTCAAAAGCATTTCCCAAATCAAGTCCGACGTCACTACCACATAACTTCTTAAAGTTAGGCTTCATCGAGGTAGTCACGGGCTTGCAGTTCACCATTCCAAATCCTGAATCCAACTCCTTCTTACTTTTGCAAATGAGAGGGTCTGCACTTGTTAGAAAGAGGTCGTCCTCATAAGGTGCCAGTATGAGAGGTCTATTATCCACAACCTTAAAGCAATGGTTTGGATTGGCTTCACTCTGAGTGAATTTCAGCTTCATCAGATAGCTTGTTAATCCTCTCATACCAAGCCGGGGGTGCTTGCTTTAAATCATATAGAGCTTTCTTCCACCTGCATACATGAGATTCCCGATCATGAATCTCAAACCCCTCGGGTTGTTCCACATTTGTGGTCTTGCTATGAGCGGAATGGTCCCCTTGTAAATTTTCCTTTGGTACATCTCGGACATGTGCCTTTATGCTCTTCTTTGAATTTAGACATCCTTGTCACCATCTGTCTCACATCGGGTAGGTCCCCATAATAAAGATGGGCAAACCTCCGGTGCCATAAAAGAGATGAGTCACACGACATGGTCCCCAATGGACTTCTCGCAACTTGATACAAATTGCCAACCCTGAACTCAAGAGTATCTTTTAAAATTCCTTATCCACGCACGTACCTTTCCATTGATGAATGCCACCTTTGTCTTCCATTGCCGAAATGGACCCCAGGTTCTTCATGAGATCAGGTACATAAAGAACTTCTTGTAAATGAATCGTGCTACCCTCATTCAATTTAAGGGTAGCATTCCCTACACCCTTTCTGGGATAGGTGGCATTGTCTCCAAGAATAATCTCGACTATCATCTCCCTCTCTATCAAATTAGAGAGAGTTTCCTTCTATCTGATGAAGTGCCTTGAAGCACTACTATCAATAAGCTAGATTCCAAAGAGTCTTGAGGAGTAGTGGAGAGAGGGTCAATCTAAGATAATACTCCTTTAGCTTATCAGAAACAAATTTGGTTCTTCATACCCAAAGTTCCTTGAAGAGTCAGCCATTTCCCCGATGACCTTCATTGCTTTTCCCTTTTCTATTGTACCTGTCATTCCTTCCACCCTTAGATCTGGACTTCCTATTGAAGTGACCTTTAGGTAGGCCACCAGATGCTTCTGCTGTGCCACTCTGATAATCTTCTTTGATTCGACTTCACCCTTGGTGGGAAGAGGAACCCATTGAGCATTTTGTCCTTTCCAATTGTCTTCGGTGGTTGCTCTTTCACTCTTGCTTGGGCTTTGTCTTTACCTCAGCTCTGATACCATGTTAATTTTAGGTATGTTCTATGCTGAGAGAAAATTTACTTCAATTTTCCATAATAGCTTAATATCAATTCCAGGTTAGCAATCACATTCAACATGATAATAAAGTGCAGATAGAACATAAACATAAATCGCAGAAGACAAGCCAAGACAAGAGGACACAAGATGTGGTGCCAGCCAGGGACAAACCCCAATGTGGGGAAACCCTTGATCAATTCTTCTTATGTTCTTCAATAGTTCAGCAGAGAGAGATATAGTACATATACATCAGAAGTCAACATTTTGACTTGTCAAAATAAGAGCAGAGATCTTCTCTAGGAAGATAGCACATGAGGTAGCAGATCTGAACACAGGTGATTCCATCACCATGCTGCACCCATCACTGTGCTGCACCCATCACTGTGCTGCACCCATCACTATGCTGCACTTTCATCATCACTAAGTTGCACTATGCTGCATCCATCATCATGCTGCATTCACTATGCTGCACCTATCACTGTGCTGCACCCATCATGCTGCACTATGCTGCATTCTACAATACTGCAGCACTGCAACACTGCCATGGAACAACCTTAGCTGCTTGGCTGTAACTTGTAAATATGATTTAGCAGAGGTACCTTACTGTACCTCATCCGAGATATCAAACCTCTGAGAAGGACATCCTAAACTGTCCTCTATGATACAGATCTTTGCTCCATCCATGACTGCATTAGTCACCTAGATCCTATACCCAAGACTGTAGCTTGTCTTCACTTGCTCCCACAGGCTGCATAAAATTCTGTCCACACATGTACAACCTTCCACCTAGCATAAACTCAACATAGATACAACATGCATCTTCCTCTTGATTGATATATCTCTGCTGCAATTTAAGGTCTGGTTAGGGCAAGATGACAGTCATCTTCAACCCACTCAAACATGCCCAAACTTCCTTGAAATTGCTGCGACCTTACCTTTTCTTCTTCTGAGCCGAACAACTCCCTAAAATAGAGTCTCAGCTTCTTTTTACAGTTGCCCAAAATGACCGTTGGCTGCGTGAAGACTTCAGTACCTTGCAGCTCCTTAAAGAAGAGGTAAGTCAGCCCTTAAGTGACCCTAAAACAACTCATAATTCTTCTATGAGCTCTGGCTTGCTTTCCCCTCAACTCAGACCTGTGTAGAGGATGAAACTAACCCAAAACAATCCTATCATTCCTCACGTCTTGTCCTCAATTAACTGCGGCTACTTCAAAAGTGTATCTTAATGAGTTTTGTTCACTTGTGGCTAGGGCATAAACAAATCTGTGGTTAGGGCTCTTCTGAACAGCGTGTAGATCTTAAGACAACAAATAGGTACCTTTATTCATGCCTGCGTTAAGCCTTCTTCCAAGACTGTGTTAGGTTCACTTCCATGACAGCGTTAGGTTCTTTGTTAGGGCAGCGTTAGGGCTCCTCCATACCAACGTTGAAGCCTTCCCTTGCTGTGATATAAGAGCCTCCTTTTGGGTAGCAAAGATTCCTCTAATGTAATAATCATCCTCCATGAATGTAGATGAGGGCAACGTATAGATCGCTTTAGACAGTTTCTAGGGCTATGTATTCTCTTAGGGACTCTTCCTTCCATTAAAACCCAAACAAGTGGAGAGGAAGAGATCACAAGAGGTGTGTCAAATGACTTGCAAGCCACCTCCTTTTATAGTAACACGTTAAGGATAGATGGGGGCAATTTGGTTGCTGGCTGACTTTGATGAATTGTCGCATAATACAAATAAATTCATATCTCCATGAATACATGTTGGAATCGGATGATCTTTAGATTAATCCTTACACCTCTCGACGAGAGGAATCCAAGAAAAATATCAGCTGCCATAAATAAGAAGGCCCACATGGAGTTTGGCCCTAGTTGCCAATATTAACACCTTCACTAGTGGTTTGGTGATAATATTTGCTACCTGCTCCATCATGGACATGTATTGCAATCTCACAACACCTCTCTTGACCTTATCTTCGATGAAGTGGTATCTAATCTTGATGTGCTTAGACCTATCATGAAACACTGGATTTTTAGAAAGCTTAATTCATCTTTGATTGTCATAGTGAATCACGGTTGGCCCCATCTCAAGACCGAATAATCCTGTGGGCATCTTTCAAAACCATATGGCCTCACAACTTGCCAGACTTGCTGCCATGTACTCTGCCTCCACTCAGCTTAGTGCCACTGTGTGTTGCTTCCTTCTATACCATGAGATCATAGTTTAACCCAAGCTGAAATAACAACCTGCAGTACTTTTCTTGTGCGTTGCACTCGTTGCCTAGTTTGAATATGTGGAACCCTATATCTCCACACCACCAACGCTAACATATCTCAGTCCAAAGTCTAATATACCTTGTGTTAGAAAAATGTAAAATGGCAACTTATTATACTTATTTTCTTTGACCTTGATACTTGCTTGTGAATCTTAGTTATCTTCTTTGTGTTCCTTTAGTTAGATCTTTCCATGAAACAATATCAAGAAGCAATAACAACAAAAGAGGACACAAATGTAGGCTCTCAGTCATGGCAAAACCCCTCCAAGGGAATAACTCATAAACTCCTCTTCTTCTTAGAATCTGTGACAATTGAGATACAAATACCTAATCCCTAGACCAAGTCCTTCAGTACCAAGTTAGCCCGTCCTCAAGTCCTTGTATTTGCTCCAAATTACTGCAACTTCAACGTGCCAGCTATAGTACTGCTTTTCGACTTGCAACTTTGACCTGCAACTGCGACTTGCAAGCTCATGAAGAAACCCTAATACAACCTCTTTACGGGACCTTCCAAGAGTAAGACAACTCTTCCTAAGGTCAACAAGGTCTAGATAGAGTTTCCTTCATCCTAGCTACAATTTTCTACACTTCGTCCTACTGTAATTTAGCCCTGCAACTTCAGTCTCTTCCTGCAACCCAAAAACCCTATAACTTTGCACACGTGAGAGAAAGAACCCAAAAACCAAGAAATTTTGTACTTCTTCCTTCTTCTTTACCTTCACTCTCCTTCTTGTAGCTACCCAACGATAGATCGAACTCTTTCTTATAGATTGAACTTGTAAGTGAGTGTTTCTCCAAATGAAGTCAAACTGCTCTTTATATAGCCTTCTCAAGGGGTCGAATTCCTCCTTTAGGGCGACTTGAGGATCCCAGGGCCGACTTGTACTCTTGGAGATTCCAGGACTTTTTAGACTCAAAAATAATTCTTTTTACAATTACAAATTGTTCAGAAGGGTCTTATAAACATGATGTTGACTCCTTCTGCTCATGACAATAAATCTTAAGACCTAACAAACCCTATAAGCACAAAGAACATGCTTTTTTCTTTTTTTCTTTTCTTGTTTGTTACATAGGATACATTTTGAAATGAGTACAACAATTATGAAGACTGAAACTAGTTACATTTCTCAACACCTTGAAGGTACCTTAACACATGCTTCGTACCCACCCAGTGAATCTGGCTCGACGCCACCATGAATTGGTCGTGTATTCGTTGCAAAGCATATCTCTAGCCTTGTGTTGACCAGATACATCAAGGACCTGATTAATTGTCTGTACAAAGTGGGATCCACCAACTCACCCTCAAAAGCACTTAGCTTCCTCAACTTGGTGATAATAGGTGTAGACATCGGCCTGCAATCCTTCATCCTGAATCTCCTTATAATCTTAGCTGCATACTTGCCCTACCTTAGAAAAATCTCTCATGGCTGTTGCTACACCTCCAATCTCAAGAAGGAATGCATCAATCTAATGTCCTTCATCTTGAACTTCGAAACAAGGTCCTCCTTGCACATCCCAATGAGCCTCTCGATCTCGTCAAGAAGAGATCGTTAACATAGAGGACCAAGATGAGCAACTCACCATCAACAAGTACATAGTACAAGTTGGATTACGCCTCACTCTTGGTGAAGCCCAATCCAAGTAGGTACCCATCGATCTTGGAGTACCATGCACGAGGTGCTTGCTTAAGTTTGTATAAGGCCTTCTTCAATCTGCATACATGGGACTCCCTTCCTTGCACCTCAAAGCTTGAGGTTGCTCAATATACACATCTTCCTCTATGACCCCATTGAGGAAGGAAGTCTTCATATCCATCTGATGTATCCAAACTCCATCTCTAAGGAAATAGATGAGTGTTATGATAGATACATATTTTGCAATAGGTGCAAATGTCTCCTTGTAGTCTACTCCTACCTTTTGGGAGAAACCTCTCGTCGCTTATGAAACCGGATTCGTTGGAAATGGCCTGCGTGTCTGAATCCCATGAATCGGACACAATTCGTTGGGGATTTGAATCCCAGAATGGGACATGTCGTGTCCTAACGGGACACGTTCGGATCCCATACATATCCCGTTAGGACACAACGTGTCCCGATTTATCTTAATATCTTGTAAGTTGTCTTTCATTTATGATTCATGATTTATCATTTTATGTGACATGTATTTGAATTTTGTATGTATTATGCATGATAATTGCTATAATGTTACTATTACTAACTTACTTTGTAAACAGTAAAACTAACATCTAGATGATCTATGTTTGAAATCAATGAATTTGTATCATTAATGAGAATTTTGGTAAGAAATATCTAATTTTTAATATATATTATATATATATAAATGTATTATATATATTTAATAAAATAATATATAACGAATCCTACGTGACCTGTTCCGGGGGGTCAACGTGTTCGAATCTGACACTCGAATCCCCATATCCTACGAATCCTGAATCCCCGTGTCAGGTGACTTAGCTCGTCGCGAATCTTGCCTTGTACTTCTCGACACTGCCATTTGCTGCGTGTTTGATATTATATGTCCATCGGAAAGTGACCATTGATTTTCCTTCAGGCCTCGACACTATGTCCCAAGCTTTGTTCCTCATGATGGAACATACCCTTCTACCTCAGTCTTCTCTTGTTAGAGCTCAAACGAACCTCTCGCTCCTCCTCTTGATATGAAAGTTGTGCCCCTCTTGTTGGTCCTTGCTCGACGTTCGGAGCCTCTCGCCCTTGATCTGTTGCCACTGCTGGATCTGTCCCATATGGCCTTCTTAAGGACCTACCCTCTTTAAATTAGCATCCCTCTTAACCACTGTCTTCTTTTTTCTTTGAATGTAGACCTTGTAGGCCTTTGAAGTTTCACTGTATCCAACAAAAATGCACCTCTCTGACGAGGGCTCTAGTTTAGTCTTCTTCTCTAGAGGAATGTGGACATATATTGGATTACCAAATATACAAAGGTAACTCACCTCTGGTCTCACTCTTGTAAAAGCCTCCTTAGTATTCATGTCCTTCATTGCCTTGTGAGGACTCCTGTTCTGCAAGTATACAACCGTATTACATGCCTCTGCCCATAAGAACTTAGGCATATTTTGATCATGGATCACGACCTTGGCTGCTCTGTCTTTACTCCTATAATTCCTCTCTGCCACTCCATTATGCTGTGGATTGTAGGGCATTGTCATTTCTTTCTTGATTCTTGCTTCCCTGTAGAAATCCTTAAACTCATTGGAGGTATACTGACCCGAATTGTCTTATCTCAAGACCTTGATGTTTTTCCCATTCTGGTTCTCCATAAGAACTTTGAACTCTTGAAACTGACCAAAGACCTCATCCTTGATCTTCAGGATGTAAATCCATGTCCTCCTGGAATAGTCATCTATGAATGTCACAAAATAACTAGTCCCTGAGATAGACTCCATTAACACAGGATCATAGATGTTTGAATGCACCAAATCAAATACATTGTTGGATCTAGTCTCATTGCTAGGGAATGTTGTCTTGGCATGCTTGCCAAGCGCTTATCCCTTACACACACCATCATGCTCTATATTGAACTCCAAGGAATCAATGATTATCTCTTGTAACAATGGTAGAGCCGCGTAGTGTAGATGTCCCATCCTCTTGTTCCAAATCTCACTATGGTTGTCAATTCTATTTACTAGGACTTTCACTGGCTCTCCTCTCAACAAATACATGTTATTCTCCCTGCTGCCTATGACTCACCTCACGCTAGGATTAGCCCCTTTCGGCTTGACAACTACCTCACCTCTTGTGAAATTGATGTCAAGTCCTCTGTCCTCCATGGTCAAAATTGAGAGTAAATTTCTATCCAACCTAGGTATATACATCACCTCCTTCACCTCCATAAGACTCTCCGAGTCTAGTTGGAACTCTATGTTGCCATTGCCCTCCACTGCATACCTGGTGTTGTCACCAAGCTCCAAATGTTGATCTTTATTCTCCTTGGCCATACTGGTGAAGACATCAGAAGATCTTGTCATGTGACAAGATGCTCCACTGTCCACAAGCTGCACTTGTCTTGTAATGCTGCTAGAAAGACGATGCTGGAGCAAATTTCTTCTCGAATTTCTCAGCCAACTCATACATTTGTGCAGATGCAACTGTTTGTTGTCTTCCCCTCGCCTTTCTTTTTGTTTGGACATTGTTCGGCATAATGATTGAGCTTGTGACATGTGAAGCACTTGACTTTGCTCATGTGTTTCTTTCCTTGTGAAGATGCTCCTCCACTCTGGTTTTGTTTGGATTTGCCCTTGCCCTTCTTTGCTTGCCCAACAAGAGTAAGGTTCTCCTCATCTCCACCCTTGCTTTGTCCTCTAGTTATGGATTCCTCCCAAATCTCCTTGGGTGAATTTGTCCCACAATCTGATCTGGCTAGGATATCTGTCACAAATGTAGCCCACTATTCGGAACACCTTTCAGTGCTACTTTGATAAGATCCACCTCAACCACCTCTTCCGAAACAACTGGAAATTCATCACTGTAAAGTTTTGTAGATGTTCTATGCTAAGATCAATTTCACTTTTCTCACAGCAATCATACAAGTAGTTAAGCAAAATGCAGATAGAACATATAAGCAGATCTTACAGAATACAAATCAGAAACATGAAAAATGTGTGTATTCGTTTCGGCGGTCAACAGGATGCTTCAACCAGCAAAGTCTCCTTTGGTCAGCCAGCCCAGCATGTGTCACAACAACCCACCAACCAGTAGATGAGTCAACCCAAGTCAGTTCTACAAAAGTCAACGCTGTCCTGAAAAGTCAACGCAGGGGCAGCAAGCTAAAAGTCAACGCAGCAGCAAAACGGTCAACCCTTTGACCTCGATTTTTGTGCAAGGTAGTACGGCCTTCAAAAATCGAACCTTCCACAAGTTTTCAGCTTGATTGGACCAAGCGTTGACCAAAGTCAACGCTGGTCAAACTTTCTGCGAAACCCTAGCAACAGAAAATCGTACTGCAGCTCAGCCGTACGGTCTGTCCTCTTCATCCTTCCCACGTGTGGCTGAAATTCGTCCTTCAGGTAGCTCGTACTCTTTAGGATGAGAGAGGAAGATGTGAGTTGTTGTGTGATGAAATTCTCTCCAACTTTTCCTGTATTTATATCCATCAATGAGGGTGTGTGACACATCTGTTGGGCATGTGAGCCTACATTACAAAACTGGCCGACCTTGCACATATAATTTATTAAGAATAATAAATTAAAAATATAAGTTCTGCTCATCGGATTAAGACTATTTTTATATGGATTTTACACCTCTCAGAAAGAGGAATCCAACAAAAATATTAGCCTCTTAATCTGAGCATCAGAACATGGAGTTTGGACCTAGTTGTCCAAATTTTGGGTTAGACATAGAGAATACATAGAAAAATATAGTTGTTGGGCACTTGGAAACTCGGCCCCACTAGGAAAATCGAAATCAAAGAATTTGACCTTTGGAAATCATACCACTTGAAGCAAATTGGCCCTCGAGAGTTAACCTGTCTGACCAGAAAATCGGCCTTAAGGAATTACCCTGTCTGACCAACAAATCAACCTCCCTTTCTCCTTGTCTCATACGGCCCCTGTGCACTAGAGCATAGTTGCAGGAATCGTCCCCCCCCGGATCCTAAGTCGGAATCGCGACTCGAGGCGAATCGTCCCGGAATCCATAGGCGAAGCGCGCTTCCAAAATTGAGGTGGCGCGATTCCGGCTTTTAAATGCGCTTCCTGCCATTTGAGGTGGCGTTGCCCCGGAATCGCGCTTCCGGAGGCGCTTCGGGCATGAGGTGGCGCCACGCAACCTGCCCGGAAGCGCACGCCACCCGCACGCCACCCAGGCGCAACCAGCGGGGCAGCAAGAAAAGGTAATTTTTTTTTTAATTTATTTTAAAAATTAACCTAACTAAACATGAGGGGGTGGGTTAGGGTGAGTTTAGGGTGA
>APFE031237539.1:278436-308877 GCA_000404065.3 Pinus taeda
GGCTTCACTCCTAGTGAGTCCCAGCTTCATCAAGTAGCTATTGATCCTCTCATACCATGCTCGGGGTGCTTGCTTCAGCCCATAGAGAGCCTTCTCCAACCTGCATACATGAGATTTTCAATTATAAATCTCAAATCCTTCGGGTTGCTCCACGTAGACCTCTTCTTAAATCGAGCCGTGTAAGAACAAAGTCTTGACATCCATCTGATGTAGGTTCCATCCTTGTGAAGCGACAAGAGCTATGATCGAGCAGATGGTCGTATATCTAGCAACAAGTGCAAATATCACATCATAGTCTATACCTTCCTTTTGAGCAACAAAATGAACCTTATACTTTTCCACACTTCCTTTTGCTGCATGCTTTATCTTGTAAAGCCATTTGAAGTAACAATTGTCTTGTCCAGGGTCTAGGAACTACTTCCCAGACATCATTCCCCATAACAGACTCATATTCTATGGTCATAGCACCCTTACATAGTTAATGCTTGACGACATCTGAGAATGATGAAGGCGCATTTTGTATGATCGTGCTCATGATAGTCAAGTATCCCTGATACCTGTTAAGCTTCTTACTTTGACGGAAGGTTCCTTAGGGTGCAGCATGTCCTTCAGCATCATCAAGTATCCCCCTAAGCCATGAAGGCCTCTTCCTAGAAGAGGAAGGCTCATGTGGATGAGAATCTATTAGATCCATGGGTTCTTCTACATCAGGCATTGATTCATCATCCTTTTCTTTGGGTTCCCTGGTGTCGGCTTCTTGAGAGCTCCTCAAAGTCGGAAGATTGTTAACCTTGCGGTGAACTTTTCTTCAGGAGTCTTGAAACCCAATGCTTGATGAGGGCATCGATTTTGTACATATATGACGGTGATTATACTTTAAACCCATAGAAACTTCGGAAGTCTTTAATCATGTAGCATGGCCCGGTCAGCTTCCACAGTCAGGTGGTTCTTCCTTTCCACCACACCATTCTGCTCAGGAGTATGTTGTGTAGTAATCTCCCTCTTAATGCCAACCTCAGGTATGCCTGAGTGAACCAACTATAATATATCGGAGGTCTTGCTTTGGCTTGAGGGGAATGGTCCCCTTTTTAGCTTTCCTTCGGCACATCACGGACATACACCTTCTTTCTCTACTTGGAATTCAGGCATCCCTGTTATCATCTGTCTTACATCGGGTAGAGCTTTGTAATGAAGGTGGGAAAACCTCCGATGCCACAGTTTGGACTAAAGAGATGTGTCATAAGACATGAAACCTAGCAGACTTCCATTGACCTGATATAATGAATCAACACTAAAACCAAGAGTAAAGGCATCTTTAACATTATTTTTCCTTATACATACCTTGCCATCGCTGAAGGTAACCTTGTAGCCTTTGTCTTCCGTTCCCGAGATGGACAGTAGGTTCTTTTTGAGGTCAGGTGCATTTAATACATCCTGGACTTCCTAGCCTTCTTGAATGGTTGTCCTCTTCCTCGATCCCTAACTCTCCTCTTACCTTTGCTGTTGAATTTTTCATTCCTTTGATTTTCCATCAGAGGGATTTTAATCATCGTCCTGGTGTGAGTCCTTTCTATTGTTTTGACTTCTCCATTTTTCCATTTGTTCCAGGCAGCAGTGGATGCATTTGATGGAGGCTCAACAATATTGCCTCTCACATGATCTAACACTCCTTGATTCTCAAGGGTTAGATCAATAGAAATATTCCATATGTGATAGTTAGCTTCTCACAGAGCTTGTCTTCACCAGGAAAGAG
The DNA here is from genome assembly GCA_000404065.3 of Pinus taeda. Lineage (NCBI taxonomy): Eukaryota > Viridiplantae > Streptophyta > Pinopsida > Pinales > Pinaceae > Pinus > Pinus taeda. Next base: position 280,190 of record APFE031237539.1, read on the forward strand.
TGTTGAGGACCCCATAGTTCTTTTAGGATAGCCTTGCCAATCTTCTCTTTGATGATGCTCTTGCTCTTGCTCGGGCTTTGTCTTCACCTCAACTTTGATACCATGTTAAGTTACGGTATGTTCTATGATTATAACAGTTTACTTCTTTTTCTTATTATATTCCACGGATTAGCAATCACATATATATAAAGTAAAGTGTAGATAGAACATTAAACAATCGATAGAAAAGAAGCCAAGACAAGAGACACAAGATGTGGCGGCTAGCCAGGGACAAACCCCACAATGTGTGGGGAAACCCTGTGATCAAATCTTCTTTTATCTTCAATAATTCAGCAGAGAGAAATAGTACAATGAATCTGATTCATATCAACAGTAGCAAACCCTATATTTGCAGCATCAACATTAGCGGCTTGATTATCAAACTAGGGCAAACGATATCTCACAAACCGATCGTCGGATTGACTTCATTCCACCACCAAAAGTTTCGGCTTTCAGAGGAGGTTCATATGAACCTACAGTGTAGCTCAGGTGAGGATATCTTCTAGGCCACGCAAGTCAATCTTTACTTCTGTAGTTGCAGCTTGAGTTTCAGCATTTTCTGGCTTCAAACTAGGGCAGTCGATATCTTGCAAACCGTTCATCGAATTGACTTCATTCCACCACCAGAAGTTGCTGCTTTCAGAGGAGGTTCAGATGAACCTATGGCATAGTTCCGAAGAGGAGATATTCTAGGCCTCTCAAGTCAATCTTTACTTCTGCAGTTGCAGCTTCAGTTTCAGCAGTTTTCGGCTTCAAACGTGTGAGAGACAGACCCATTTCAGTGTAGTAGAGAAGAGACTCATATCTGCACAGTAGAGAGAGAGAGAGATGTGATGAGATGAGTGAGTCCAAATGAGGAAAAGTCCTCTTATATTTATACACAACGTTGGTGGGTGAATAGATGCGACTGTTGGGCTTCTGAGCCTACATGAGTTGTAGGTTAGCTTGATAATAATTCCATAATCAAAATAAATTCATATCTCCATGAATACTTATCGAAATCTAATGATATTTATATCAATCCTACACCTCTCGACGAGAGGAATCTAATAAAAATATTATCAGCCATGAATAAGATGACCCACATGAAGTTTTGCCCTGGTTGCCAATTTTAACACCCTAGTTATGTTGGTCCCAAAATGTATGTAGCGATGTCTAGATCATATCAATCCATTGTAGCCTCAAACTCTCTGTAGTTTCATATATACAAATCCAAATCAACATATTACACTGATGGAAGTATTGTGTGAAGTTTCACATCAACTCAAACTGAAAATGCTCACCATCAATGTATGATGGGCCACATAATATTGATATGGGCAGTTTGTGGTTGAGATTATAGGGCATGAGAGCCTGCACTCGATTGGAGGCCTAGATTCCCAAATAATTCTAATCCTTTATCAATCCACAAGTGTAAGGTTTGTCTCTAACCTCAATCCCCTTGTGCCATCAATCATTTGTTTGAAGAACTAAATTTTTGCAGGGTTGAAAAACAAATCTACTAAGGGAAATTGTGTTTTGGATTTGCAAATGGTTAGTAGAGGCCTTTTCAACCTTGTAATAGGCATCTATTTGGTATGGTATTAGTGAAGGCCTTGCCAAAGCAGAGGCATTGTCAACGTTGTAATGGGCAACTGCATAGGCATTGTAAACCTTTTAATGGGAAGATTTAAGCAGAGGCATTATCAACCTTGTAATGGGCATCTAAGTAGGGTCATTCTTATTTTGGATTATGTTTTGAAGAATTTTTTGCTAAAAGAAAAAATTTGTCCTGAAATTTACTATTCCAGAGGATATCATCAATTGTACTAAATTCCTGAATTAAATTGGGAATATGAGTCAACATTAGATTTTCTAAATCACTTCAGCGACTCAACATTAACTTTGCTAAATCACTTAAGCCCTTAAGCCCTAGGGTCACAATTAAAAAGGAAAATTATTTATCAAACTGTTCCAGAGGATATCATCAATGGTTGAATAAAATCGGGAATCTATCAGTCAACATCATCTTTGATAAATATCTTAAAACCCTTGAGTCACAATTACAAATCGGAATTAATGTATAAATTGACTTCCAAACCCATTTAGGCTCTTGGATCTATTACAAGTGTTATTTTATATTTCTTGACTTTTAATTTTCCATGGTTTGTTCTACTTTTAAGTTTTATGATAATTAGACATTAGAAAATGATGTAGTGGCTTATAACATTAAGACCGACAACCATGCTATCCATATGTTGGATGTTACAAAATTAGTTAGAGAGTTACAACATTAAGACAGATATTCATTTCATCATTATGCTTTGGATTATCCATTGGCATTGTGACTAAGATTCAAAAATAAATATATTTTTGCCACTCACACTGCCCATTTTTTCCCACCAGTGGACATTATTGTTATGTAAATTAAATTAAGTTGAAAAATCAAAACAAATTTCCTTACATTAAATCTATTCATGTAACTTTTTTTTCCAGTCCTATCAGTTATTTTTGCTTACTGGTGTAGATTAGAATTTAGTGCATAAACTAAATTGACTTCCAAATCCATTTAGGATCTTAGATCTTTTACTAGTCTTGTTTTTTCTTTCTTGAGTTTTAATTATTCTTGGCTGGTTCTATTGTTATAATAATTGGAAGTTAGGGAACAAGTTAAAAAGTTACAACATTATGACATATAGTCATCCCATCCATATGGATTGCACATTAGGCGATGGGTCAGTGAGTTACAGTGTTAATATGGATTTCCACTGATGATGAATCATGTTTATGAAGTCCTAGAAGGCAGGTTTAGTAGGGGGAATTTTTCCTTCATCATCAAATCTGTGGCGATTTTCTCTATAACAATAGTGTCAATTCTTATCCTTTCATTTGCAGCTTTTTGGTCACTGATTGGGGGTAGTATTGGTTGTATTTTAGGGTTTGTATTTCCTGCTCCGTTTCATTTGCATGCTTGTTAGCATGATTTATCTTTGATATGGATCCTTGCTGATGCCTTACTCATTGTATTCGACATTGTCTTTGGCATTGGTGGGTCATCTTCGTCTATTACTCAAATCCGTACCAAATAAACATTTGTGTAAGTGGCTAGGGCAGACATTCCAAGGAATGTCAAGAACATGAAATTCTAATAAGCATGGAGTTATATTTGAGCCTTGAGCTTCACAGTCTCAAAACCAAAATTAATTTAAAGATGTAATACTATCAACTGCCAAAATCAAAAGTGCATTGCATGTATTTATCAAATGGCTTGTGTTGCTATCAATGTAATTACAACATTCAACATGGATTTATGGTTTTTAATATGTATTGTAAGTGTTTTTATTGGATATCATTCAGTGCTATCATTTTATGATATTGATCTTATTGAAGTTGCAGGTAGAAGCACATAGTTTGTTGGCTAAGGCTAATGATAAAAGAACAATTGCAGTCTCTTCAAATATTATGATATAGCAAGGGCAGGACTAGTGACTTATTTATTTAGTTTCTATCTATATATGTATTCCTTAACCAATGATCATCTCTTCTTATATCTGCTACTGCCTAAGGAAATATAAAAATATAGGGACTTACATTGGGTAGTCCAATAGGTAGACATGAGTGACACTAGCTTCAGACAACAAAGAACTGATAAATAAACCATATGATGTTAGTTGTAGCCAGGAAGCAATGGTATTATGTCTATAAATGATCATCAACAATGGTCCATGCCTATGATGGGAGAGAGCAGACTTATTAGAGGAGTTTCATTGTGCAGAAAAGGCAATCTTAAGAAATGAACCAGGGTACCTCAAGTCCTTTGCTTGAGTGAATTGTTTAACAATTTTAACTAGAGGCATGCTTAATGGATTTCTCTATGAAGACAACTGGATTAAAAAGTTCATTTCTCTAACAGTATTTGGATAAGATGTGTATTTGTTCAATCCAAGATTTATAGCCATTGCAATAGAAGTTATGGTCACTTAGCATGCAGATTTTTCTGAGTATCACTTCTAAGAATATTTTGAGATGCCATGGGCCTTTAAGAAAAGTTGTGGAAGTCGATGGTTGTTCATAGGGATTGTAGAATGCAAGTTTCAGTTGGAACTACCCATCCAAAACTACTAATGCTATCCCTTCCCACCAATTGCCAACGATGACTACCATCATTAATGTCATTAGTGTGGGCTTGGGTGAGAATACACTTTTTCGTGCTGGTCTTTAAAGTCATTTCGATGGTTGATGATGAGTCCAAATATCTAGGATAGATATGTGTACATGTGCATATACCTTTTTTCTTATAGTCTCTAAGTAGAGTTTCGTATCCATAGATCTTGATAGAAAGTAAATAGCTAATTCCTTCGCCTCATAGAATAAACATGCATATCCTTATTACAAGCGATGATGCTAAGAATTCTGAACAGAATATCAGATGGACTTTTAGTACCTTAGAATGTGTCCAGCAAAGTATCATAAATGGAAACATCAAGCAGAGAAGATCAAGAGAAGTGGTCACTCTCCCAAACTCGATCTACTATACATAGACAAGACAAGAAAGCGAAGTAGACCATGAATGAAAAATGGGTCTCCTGGCTAGGTTTCTGGCAACATAGTCAGCATTTGTAAAGGAGAGAGTGGGGAACATATGAATCTTGTGACCAATCTTTTCATCACGTAGATGAGTTTATTAGAAAGTTCTAGGTCATGTGACCTTACCAGTGAGACCAATGACCAATGCCTACAAAAATGGTCCTAATGATTATCTTATTCATACAATCATGCCTGTTTTGAGATCTGGAAATAGATCATAGCCTCTGGATGCCACATTGATAGTTGTAGGCCTGAAAGCATTATCAATAGAGACCTATACAATTAGTAAAGTGACAGGAGTTTCACAGGTCTCAGGAACTTCAGCCGACATGTTTTGATTAGGTTCCAGTCCCACCTATTGTTAGATGACCTTCAGTTAGCCATCCGATTCCTTAGAGACAGGTGTTAAACTTATGACACGAGGAGATCATTTCCCATGTGCACAAATTTGAGCTCAAATATACTCTCCATTGAAATATGATTCCTTGGTAAATTGGTAAGAGTTTGTCTTAATACCCCAAGTTCTATTTTCAGCCTTTTAGTGCCTGCAACGATCTCATTGTTGGGAATTTCTGATAATTCCGAACAAAATCGGAAGAAAGAGACAATGCTCTATTTTTACTACAAAGAATAATACTCTGTTTTAGCACAGCAAAAACTAAATTTGTTTTGCTCTGGACAGAGTTTCAAGGACACAAAAAAATTTCTATTCATTTATAAGCCTGACTGTTACAAAATAGGTCTTCCTCACACAGAGTTATTTCACAACTACTGTTACAAAAACATCTTCCTCACACAGAGGGATTACACCAATAAAACGGCTTCAGATGCAAAAAAAAACTTCACTGTCTTCTTCTGCAAAATACTTTGTCTCTACATAAAAAAAATTTACACTGGTGTGTACATATTTCTTACATTCACTGCTGTTGCATATATTGCATTTCAGTTCAATGAACTGCACTTACATTCGCATTGCTGTGGGTAAAAACATTTCATTTCTCTAAACAAAAAAAATTCACCTCACCTGCTGCGCATCCCCTTTTTGTTTTCTAAACTGAGGAAAACATTACAATACCCGCTGCTGCGTGTATTGCATTTCACATATGCAACTAACAAGAAATGAATTCATATGCGCTGCTGCACTTCTACCCCTTTCTATCAACAGACAACAAAACTTACACTTCAATCTCTGCACTGATGTGCATCTCCTTCTTGCCATTGCGCTGTTAGGCCACACATTACATTGTAGTTTGTTCTCTCAACAAAAAACACTCTGCGCGCTGCTGTGTGCTTCCCTTTCTCTTCAAATGAACAACCACTGCTTATGCACTGCTGTGCATTTCAAAAACAAAACACTCTGGCTTTTTTTTTGTTCACATTACTGTGCGTTTCATTTCATATTCAACCTCACAAGAACCATTATATCTTACTTGAAAAGAAAACTACATCCGTGAGTTAATAAAATTAAATTCTTTACCTAAAATCTACCAACCATAGTACATACATATTAATTGTTTTGCTGATAAAAATGGCGGTCGAACAAACTTCTAAATCACATCACGTAATTTGCTGCAGACCTGTACATTCAATCGTTGACCTCCATCGAATGACTACAAACTAAGATTTCAATCGAACGGTTATCGCTTGCTCAATCCACACAAACTTTATGCTCCGGGGAATGGTGGTTTTGAAACCTAAACGGTGGACACGCGTCGGCTGATCGCTGTGATCGCTGCCTCCCCAAGAAATACCGCTGATCTATAAAGGCAGTGTGGGGAATTCCATGGCAGTTTTCTGGAATTAAGTGAGGCAGCACTGTTCAACTGTTGCGGCAGTTGAAATTAATGTTTTAACCCTCATTTGCCTAGTTTGGTGGTTGTACCTCTCTCAAATACCAGAGATACGCCCTAGAAGGTTTGATCTAAGTTTTGATGAGTTTTGATTGAGATGTGATGAAATTATATTTTATATTGTGTACCCACATATTTCCACAACTCATTCAGCATTAAACAATTACTCTTGAGCCCAACTGTAAGTAGATAAATTCTATCTTATATCATGCACCCACATATCACAATAACTCATTCAATATGAAATAGGCCACCCACCACGGATCTCCTCTTAAAGAACTCTGTTTCAATCAAAACATTAATAAAATCATTTACCTGATTAAATTATAGAGACACCTAGTTTGCTTGAATTCCAAACTCCAGATATTAATTATTTTTGCATTCTCCCAATTTCAAACCAAAATTCACCCCAAACCCATTCTCCACAATGGGAAATCACCCAAATTCCATTCATGATGCTTCTTTTTGAGCCTCAAATTCGATAATATTAGGAAATTCTGAGTCATTTAGGTGTTTGAACTTTTCTCACTATTACCACTCGAGAAGACACCTACATTTTATTTAGGGATTTACTGCTCACCAGAAGCAAGCCTCCCCCACCCTACATAGACCTCTCTCTACCCTTGACCTCAAACTAGAACTAGAACTAAATCCTCTTACCTCTATAGAACTATAGATCTCTACCGCAACATCCTTGACCTCAAACTCTATGAAACCATGGTAATTTTATTACATCCACCCACAACTGGCCTTACCCATATGGAACAACGGAATGTTACTAACTGCACGCGTTCCAACCTGGCCTGGGATATTCGGCTTGGCTGCAAAGAGAAATGAAAGACAATAAGCAAAGATGCATGTCAAGCAAAGAATGATGGGATGGGAGACCAAAATTTCTCTGATATGTCTTTCTTTCTACGCACTGACTCCTCGATTGACTTTTCTCCAAACTGGGAAGTCGAACTCACCAGAACTGGAACTGCTAATCGGAGGAATGAAAAATGCCATTTCTAATCCCTGCAATAAAGAAAGCAACTACATATCGTGGCCATGTAGGTTCTCTCTTATCTTGATCCCCCAGGAATGATGGGTGATTAAGGTACTGCGATAGAAGGCACCACAGGAAGATGGAAGGAATGAAAGAAAGAAGAGAGGCCCACGAGATTCCATCCAATCAGGTAGGAAGGTGCCAGGATAATGAGGCTTAGGTAGTACAGAAAGTGTAGAGGTAGAAAGGAAGGAAGAACGCTGTAAAAACCCATCTTACAAGGCTCCGAGCTATTCCGGAAAAACTCAGATGACTGATGGAAGGACCTAAATGGATGAAGAGACTCGTGCATTTCACGGTGAAAGGACTCTCCGCAGAAAAGGAAATCACCATGATTGGAGAAACAAAAAATCCAATATCTTGAATGAATTCAACATACCTGCGATCACATCGCTGCCCCCGCCCTTCTCCTCCTTACCGGATAAACCTTGAAACTTGAGGGAAATAAACAAGGCAAAAAACAATTTTGATATTTGAAAGACAGGAATCCCTTGAAACCTTAAATGAGATGCATGTGTTTTTCAGGTATAATTAAATTTAAATGAAATGTATAAGTATTTTCTTTTGGTTAATAGGGTTTTATCAATCATAAAAAGCTTGTTGAGTCTTTATGTTACAAAATAAGAGGGGATTTCGATTGATTGATATCAAAAATGTGAATTAGGGTGAAATCAAAATAAGTTTTGTGTAGTTAAAATTTGTATTAATGTAGTAATATTATGTTAATAATTAATGTCAATTAAATGTTTGATTTAGTAAAGATAAATAATTTTGAGAGATTTTCTATATTGGGAGTTAATTTGTGAAAGGCGATAGTTTGACTTTCACATGCTTTAGAATATTGAGATCTTTTTTCCATAAACATTAGGCGTTAAAAAAAAACATAGGTTTTATAGCTATGTTTCACATGCTTTAGAATATTGAGATCTTTTTTCCATAAACATTAGGCGTTAAAAAAAAACATAGGTTTTATAGCTATGTTTGTTCCAGCTTAGCTATATTTTGAACCAAAAATTGTTGTTGACCTCATGGATATGATAGAAATATGGTGGTTTGTAGGGTAGTGTTGTCATGAAGTAAATGGAGGTACTAGGTAGGTTGGAAGAATCGTTTTGGTGAACTTGGCCATAAAAGGGACATCTATCTTTGAATAGTTTTAAGAGAAAATACATCTCGTGGATTATGATTGTAAGGACATCCTTTTAGAATGTAGGCTAGTGTGTACACACTAACCAAAGGGTGATTCGTAAAACCCGCAAAAGTATTATAGGTGTCTCTAGAGAAGTAGGTGTTCTTGTGCCCTCATTGGCTAGGTATGGGCAATGAAGATAGAGTAAGATAAGGATTTAGCCACTAGCATTTCCTATAATTTGATCGTTTTTTCCGTCATCACCTTTCTTAAGGTAGTTGTACATTTTGATTAATTGAGAAGAAAAACGTGAAACTAAGATATCGTTTGATGGATCCTTTTAGTTAAGAATTACTATTGGAAGGAGATACCAAACATATTTTGTGAAGAGTATCTAGTATTGTGGCTAAGATGAGGATTATGCCTGCCTTAAATTTGTATACTACTCCTCATGTATAGTATTTCGTCATGGTTATTCTATTTATTATGATTTGCAATTGCAATACAAAACCAAGGGAATATTGGAGGTCTACCTAGGTATGCTAGTCTTGCCATAATAAAGTTACATATCTAAAGCCTACATAAATAAAGTTATCTACTTGGAATCATCATAACCCAATATCTAGACAAGGGGACCTATCATAGATAATAAGCCATACTTAGTAGGTGCAAGTTCGATATGTGCCACCTATAATTGGTTTAACTTGACAATCCTTAAAAATGGGAAATCTAATTTATTAATTATTATCTCCTTGAATTAAGGATGGTACTATGTTATGTCATTAATGGAGAGTCACTCGCAAGTAACAAATAAACATAGAACTTATAGTGAAAGCATCAAAAGTTAGAATAGAACTCTTAAGTGATCACAATAAAAATAATACACATCGGAGATATCATATACACATGGATCATACATATCAAGTTAAATGTGGTAGCTAAAGCAACCTCTTCCTACACCTAGTGTCCTAGATGGACAAGGCAAGTTGTCATCAAAACAATGATACATCAATGAATTACATATATATCCATACATATCAGTTGGGAAATGATTGATGTGACAAGAATCACAGGGGTTCTTGTCTTGATAGTATGATCTAATTATTTCTTTGTGCAAGATGTTTTTCCACTAGCATTATTAAAATTTTGATGTTTATGAACAATATATAGACACAATGGATGCTTTGAATAATAAAAGAGGCAATTATTTTACCATTAATAGTGTTTAGTATTTGCATATGGTGTAAATTCAGTAGTTCTACTGGTGGTTACTTAGGGTCAACCTAAATAGTTATTTCACATGCATAAAAAGAAGTAAAAAGTGATAATAGGAAGGACTCATGTGAACTTTTCTAATCGTACATGTTGAATCTGTAAGTGTTGTTGTTGTGCTCAATTTCTTATTGGAGTGTCTATCAGCTGACAAAGTTTGTACAAATGTTTGAAATGATACTAAATAAGGTGAACCTAAGGGCCTGAAGAATGAAAGCACAATACATTACTTGATTGAGATCTATAGGTGGCTAGAACAAAATCACCTTGAACTTTAATCAAAGTTTAATTCTTACAAAGGCAACATTCGACATATTACTGATTAGCATTTCCAACATTGAAACCTTTACTATGCCTTTTTTTCAACTTGGCAATAGGATTGGTTCCATGAAATTATTGCATGATCCTTCTTTCAATTAAACCAGTGTCATCCACAATGTATGTGCATAACATGAGTACTTTCTTAAATCGACCTCTCTTGGCTGATATTGGTAATCATCTTCATTAAATAGTGGGTAGATAAAGGATCTTGGTCATTGTATCAACACTCACCCCAAGGGGATATCATGTGATCTTGGCTCAACACTCTCCCCATAAGCCCATTATCATGTCAACTTTAGTAACTGAATAAAGGCTTTGCACTCTTCCAACATGGATATTGTGTTTCCTCCCTCCATTAATGCACCATTCTAGAACAACAATGGCATCATATGGCATGTATTGAACTATTGCAGAAACGTTAATGCACCCAAAACAATTACATGAAGAATATGAAATAATGATTAGCACAATTCCTATATCCCCACCTCAAAAAGTAAAAGATCTCCATATCTAAAAATGATTTTCTATAAATAAGATTTTAAGTAGTTAGGGTGTCTTTCTATGGTAAACCATCCACTAGTTGACATCACTAACCCCATGGATAAAATCCCTAAAATGAAATTTCAATTAAATAAGTCAATTTTGCAAAGTAAAACCCACCCAAGTTTCTCACTTATATGGCGATCTAGGGTATAGATAAGTTTTGATAGCAATGCTTGAGCATGTGTTTCCTTTTCTGAATATTGATATGCACAATATCACTTGGGTTTCTCTTGACACTTGATTACTATTATTTTGGGTACTAAGAATATATTACTCAATTAATGCGTATATGTAATTTAGTATACATGGATCTCATTATTAGCATCCACATAAATAAAATTCCTATTATAAAAAATTGTGTTACTCTAGTTATTCATCTAACTAGTATTAGTGTAGGTCCTAAATGTTTGAATTTGAAATGATACTAAATAAGGTGGACCAGGGGGACTAAATAACAAGACAATACTTGACTAAGATCTATGGATCACTGGAACACAATCACCTTGAACTTCCATCAATGTTTGATTCTTACAAAGGCAACATCCCACGTATTATTGATTACCATTTTCAATATTGAAACTTGTATTGCACCATGGGTAATCACAATGCTACTTCCCCATCAATAGAGGCACAACTCTTAGATTTGTCAGAAAGTTGATTCGTTTGTTGCAAAACAAGGGAAATAAGTGAAGGCCCAGATAGGGAATTTGTGTTTGGAATTTAGAAATAAATACAAGGAAATTTCCAAAGCAATCATTATCCTCTTCCAACAACACTAACTATAAATCTAACTATGGAGATGAAGAAACTTATAATTCTGATAAACACGATTCTAAGCACTCAGTTGTTTCCCCTACATTTTTCCTTTATGACTAAATATGACCACCATGAACTGAATTACTGATTGAATGATAAAGACATAAATTGAAATTTTGTATTCTCATATTCATTTCTTTATATTCAATGCCATTCGTGCTTGTATATTCAGTTGCTGAAATATAATACATGAATTGTAACAGACAATTTCACATAACATGTCCTTATATTTAATGACATTCATGTGTTCATATTCAATTCAATTCACGGTGGTCAAATTTCATTGAAAACCAATAAAGTGTATTAAATCATATTCCATAGGAGAACAATAAAATGTATTAAATAAACACTAGACAGAAAAGGTTAACAGAAGAAACTAAGCCCGATGAGAAACCTAAACCCTTTGAAGTTCATGCTAAATTAGGAGACCAAAAACACCATATTTCCAGGACATCGTTAGTTCTAGCGTGGTAGGCTAGGATTTTGGCTTCTATCTAATGGGTTTTGGTGGGTCCAAGTGTTAATGAGATGGGAGATGTGGGCAGGCTTGTATACAACCACCCCACCATGAATACTTTCTTTGAACTCCATTCCTATGACATAATTTCTTAGCTAGCTAGGAGAGATCCATATTCAACATCCTCCTCAGTTAATCAAATTATTAGCAAAAGTCTCAGGTAACCACATCTATTTAGGGTAACTACTCCACTATCATAGGTTATTTACAAGCCTTGTTTCCTATGTTAAAATGTAGATATGCTAGTGAGAGGTTGTGAAAGAATAAATACTCATCAAACCCATTGAAGTCATAAATATAAAGAATTAAAGATATACTGTTAAAATATGGAAATATCAAGTAAGCAGGAAGGTTGCAGAAAAAAATGAATGCGGGAGATGGCAAGAGTTTAAAATTCTACAACGAACAAAAGTTGTTTTAGTTGTAGGTATGTGCATGAGGAAAATTTAACTCTATAGAACGAACACTGTAGAACGAACCTAGGGAAGAGTAGTAAAAATGCATGAATGTAGAAAAATATAAACCTATAAACCCAACTAACCTGTGATTCCAGCTCTAAAATTGTAGGCTTCAATTATAAATTAGTTGTTGCCTACCTCTTCAAAAGCCTCCAAGTTCTCTCCAGTGCTCTTCTATCCATGATGGGAGCTATAATTATATAGAAAAATTCGCAAGCCCTAAAAATCTTTAACCACATAACTAATTTCTCTCAAATCTCTCAAACTATACCAAAACCCTCCAGCCAATTGCAAAAATTTGGCACCAAAGAGCCGTCTTCGTGGACCGAACATCCAATTTTCATGGAGAGTTTAGGAACTGAGTAAACATAGAGTGGACCTCTTCACAGTAAGAATAAATGGTTTGCATAGAAACAAGGTTCTTAACAAGTTTTTGTGGGGTAAGAATAGCTAGTTTTCACGGGTAATAATATTTTATTTTCATTCCTAGACTTTCATACCCAACTTTCCACTTTGATAGTCTGTTTTCATACTTAGTGTTCATCTTTCATGGCCTATTTCCCATTTTCACGAAATGAGCACAAAATGAGCATTACGTTATGTATGAAAAATTAAAAGCAATTACATCATGTATCAATTATTAAAAACATTGTCCATTATTAAAAAAATAAACTATTATAAATTGATTTTATTGAAATGACTTTTATTTGATCATTAGCTTATCTATCCACTATTAAAATTATTTATCATTAATAATGGTCTATATATCATTAAAAAATTAAATAAAATTCATATCTAAACAATAACGAAAGTTCCTAGCCCCAAGAGTTAGCTCAATCGGTCAAATCAAGTCCCTCGCCAATGGGAGGTCACAGGGTCGAATCCCGAAAGCTCTTGGGGTTAGGTCAGTAAATAGGCCGAGGGGTGTTGATGTCCTTCGGGTGGCGTCCACTCAGAGATTTAAACCCCTGGACGTAGCGGCTACCCACTGACCAGGGTATCTGTGAACCAACAAGTGAAAAAAAAAATAACGAAAGTTCATAATACCATTAAAATTTAACTAAGATTCATATCAAACAATTAATAAAACTTCATACACCATTAAAAATAATTAAATAATTAATAAAGGTTTATATATTATTAAAAAAATAAATAAAGTTTATATCTAAACAATTAACAAAAGTTCATAATACATCGCATAAAAAATTAAACAAGGTTCATGTAAAACAATTATTAAACTTTATACACCATTAAAACATAAATTTCAAATTTCATACTTCAATTAATAAAGATTCATACCTATTTACTAAATAGGTATATAAATATATAATTTAGGTTTATTTATTTAGTATTTATCAAATGTAAATATGACGATTTTAATACTAGATTTAAATGAACTCACACTTTTTACATAAGCAATGTTATGTTTATCTATTTATTAAATGTAAATATGAAGATTTAACCTTAAATTTAAAACCACTCACACTTTTAACATAAATCAATGAAATTAAAAATTAAACATTATGGCCAAATAAATATAAATATAAATATTAATTTTATCATCTAAATATTACCTTTACTAAAATTATAATGAAGATAGTAGTGTAAAGTAGATAGATGATACATTTAATCATGTTAATTGTAGATGGACCCATCTTTAGAGTTAAATTTTAGAGACAAAAGGGTATTTGAAATTTTAACATTGTAAATGGATTCAAAGACCCCTTTGTCTATAAATTTGAACAATACAGATGGATTCTGACACCCCTGTACTGAAATGTAACACTTCGGTATCAAAATTGCAAATTTACATTTCTAGAATAGTACACAATTAAAAATTACTAACATAAATGGTTACTTTATATACTTTTTGTACTTGTTATTTGATCATATTTTTATTCTTGGACTATAATAGTCATTTATGTTAAGAATTATTAATTTTGTCACTTATTATCTAGTCATATATTTTAATACTAGACTAAATTAGTCATTTAGGTTAGTCACTTTTAGTTTAGTAACTTATTCTCTAGTCATACATTTTATCCCTAGAATAAATTAGTCATTTAAGTTAGTCGTTTTTAGTTCGGACACTTAATATTGCTCAAATTTAGAAGTAATTCACTTGAAATAATTGTGGTGACTAACTTTTTTAGTCACCTAGTCATTAATTTCATCATTTTCTACTAGTGAATTCTCTCAGGAATTGTGCAAGGAAATAGAAGCTTGAAGGCTAGGGATTTGGCTAATTATTGCCCAAAGGAAGTCATCAAGCAAGGGATAGGAAATACTTGTGCAGGTTGAACTCAAGGCTGAGCATAGCATATTATGTTCATCCAGATCCTTTGACAAGGAATGGCGCAAGGCAATAGGGGCTTGGAGAGTTATAGAATAGGCTAAGGATTTGGATTGATCTAGATAGGGAGCTGGGAATTGATTATACATGTACAGGGATTGTTCTTGTGAGAAGAAGCAATGTATTCTCTTCTTGGGTTTCTGATTAATGCAACGTAGATAGTAGGGTTTTTGAGTTGTGGCTTTCCCCAGATACATATTGCGTTATGTGGAATTGATTATCTCCCTCTTGTTGAACAATGTTTTCACTGATATTTATGGGCTTCTGCTATAAAGAGTAGAGTAGATTCTTGTCTTTTGTTTTAGTACATTACATGAGTTTTTGAATCTATAGGAAAATCTACATGGTATCGGAGTTGAAGACAATATAGAAAAGACACATTTGAATTTGTCATTTCAAATTGATGGAGCTCTAGTTTAGGGAAGATATAGAAGACGCTATGTGCAAACTTCTTAACAGAGCTATAAGGTTGCTAGTGGGAGGATTGAGGAGCGAGATATTTTTTTTTTAAGAAACGTTCGTGACGACGGGACATATGAAACAGATTGGTGTGTGAGCCAATGACCCGTATTCTCTTGAGGTTCAAGATGCATGAAAATCCTTGAGGAGAAAGGTAAATGTCAAAGACTTTGGTGCTTGAGAGGGAGAGTGAATTACCTCTCAAAATGCAGCCCCAGAAGAAGCTTTAGAAGCAGCCTCGGACAATTGTGGAGCAACAAAAATTGGAGAATCAGAGAGGAGATAAAGTGAAGGCATCCACTCATGCATAGAGCTATAGTAGGGGGAAATTTTGAGCCAAGTGGGAAGAGGGAGCACATCTAGACATACCTCCAAGTGTGAGGTGTGGCAATGTGAAGTGATAGTCCCAAGAGAGCTAAAATTGGGTAGGGTTCGTTAAGAGTTTTTATCTCATGGATCTTACCTTGCTACAGGAGCCCAAAGTACATAGTAATGGGGAAATCAGTGGTGATGTAGTCAGAGATCAGAGCGGCAGAGGCTAGAGCAGTAAAATACTGAAGAGAACAGAGAATATATGATAACAGTGAAAAAAGGTAAAGTTAGTAGAAGTGAAAATTTTTTAGTCGAGAGAGGCAGTGGCAGTTAGAGACTTTGATGAAAGATGCATCATATTGATTCAGGTTGGATGTTTTTTAGTTTTAGGAGATTTTGTAGTAACAACACTAGAGAGAAGTGTTTCATGTAGAACATTCCAAAGGTTCAGGATCAGGATCGAGTTGAATTCCTTTCTTCTTGAGAGGGAGTGTTGAAAATAACAACAAGAAATATTAAAAATAGAATCCATATATTCCAATTTAATTTGTCCTTGAATTACATTGTGATTTTTTTTTTTTTCTCATAGCAGCTTGTAATAGTTAAACTAAGTTAATTTCACTTAGTTAACTTAGGAATTTCACGTTGGAAGTCTATCTAGAGTCATGTAAGTGTGATCCATAAGTTTTAGTGGTCCAGATTGAGTTTATTTGAGTTGTAATTAGATAACTCAGTTTGAATAAGTTATAGACAGTTAAACTAATTCTAATTATTCGAGGAACTAGTAGAGGTCTACTAGTGAGTTGGTGCAACAATGCATACTCAGTGACAGACTAGCTAATTGAAGATTCACTCATAAACAACGCATGCATGTTAGTTCAAAGTAAGACCCAATTGAGACTAGAGTGCAGGGACAATGCATTATCAGTTGTATAATTTTCTAAGTTGTACATATGGTGCATGTAATCATTTGAGGACCTATGTTTTGATTGTAAAATTATGGAGTGAGGATTTCCCTTTAAATATAGGCTAATTCTCTCAGGAATTATGCAAGGAATCACAAGCTTGAAGACTAGGGATTTGGCTAAGTATTGGCCAAAGGAATTCATCAGGTAGAGGATAGGAAATACTTGTTCAGGTTGAGCATAGCATATTGTATTCATACAAATTCTTTGACCAGGAATGGAACAAGGAAATAAGGGCTTGGAGAGCTATAGAATAGGCTAAGGATTTGGCTTGAGCTAGATTGTGAGCTAAGGGTTGATTATACTTGTGCATGGATTTTTCTTGTGAGAACACACATTGTATTCTCATCTTAGGTTTCTAATTAATACAATATAGATAGTAGGGGTTTTGAGCTGTGGCTTTCCTCAGAAACATATTGTGTTATGTTCCATTGATTATCTTCCTCTTGCTGATTAATTTTTTCATCGATCTTTATGGGCTTCCACTATATAGAGTAGAGTAGATTCTTGTCTTCTATTTTAGTACATTACATGAACTACTGAATATAAATGAAAATCTACACAAAAACTATAAGAGACTATAAAAATCACACATTACTTATAGCCCTTTTAACTAGTCGTAGGTGGTTTTACTTGAAAGTTCAAACTTTGAATTTACAGATATACCATTAATTTGTTTGGGATCAAACATTACTGATTATTTTCAGTTATTCTCGCACCAAGGTATAATGACTTGTAGCTGCAAATTTGAATGGATCAAGCATCACCAATAGAGACTTGGCCATATGTGAAAAGCATTTCAAAAACAACATGTTCCATTTAATACTCTATTCACGACGTTGTTAAACATTGGTCTGATGTTGAAATAGCCTATAGATATGTTAAGATTATAGCTTAACTTTTTCAAGCGAGTCTACTTGAAGTTTATCATGGGCCAGTCGTAAATCATAGAGCTTCTTTTGGTGTGAGTAAAAACTTATTTCTTAATACATTTCAAAAGGGAGTGTTGGAAGTACAACCATGTCTCTGAAGTTGATTATAAGATGAAAAAATCCTTCTAGAAGGAAAAATGACATGCCTTTTAGCATTACATCTTCAATATTTCCTATTAGTGTTTCACATACAAACAAAGTATATGTATATGGGTGTTTGAATTTTTTATTAATAATATTATATAATCTTTTCTCATGCATATTTTTGTTTCTTACTTTAAACCTTTTACGTTGGATATGAGGTCTAGTTCGTTCAAGGACACACCATATAACTTCCAAAATACCATGAATAATGAACCTAATGCGAATGGAGTGTCCACAAAGGTAATGGTCATCCTCTTAAAATAATGGTTGAGTTGTTGCAGATAGCTATATGAATATGTGAGTTTTCTCAGCCTCCTCCTCCTTTGTGGGATGTGCTATGTGGATATGGGTGTGGGTCTGGGGTTAATTAAAACGTATTTTTATAAAAATGGTGCCCTTTGGAGAGACAATGGACTTCCTACTAACATAATGGTTGATTGGTTGCAACCAGAAGGATGAATATGTGATGTTTTCTCACCTCACTCCTCCAATTCTGTGGGGTGCCCTATGTAGGTGTTCATGTGATAATAAAATGGGAAATAGTAAACATGATAATAAATAGTAAGAGACATTATTATTTTTAGTTTCAACAGACAAGACCATTAAAACATGTATATCTCCATAAATTACTAGGATGTTTTCACCTATAGAGTCTCTAGGTCCCTCAGCTTGGTTTCAGTAGTCATGAAAGATTGTTGGCTAGCATTGAGACAAAGTAGACTAGGTTGTGAGGTGGCACCACAAATAATAACACATTTGGCTTCTCATCCCTCCTCTCAATCCACGAAATGATAAATTTTTGTGTGATATCTTTGGAAAATCATGGACATAGAGAAGCCTTTAGAATAGGAGAATGATGGATAGGAATTTAATGCACATGAACCCAAGCTTACAATTTAGGGAAATAAAGAGTTGTAAAACAATGAGAAACATGATCCTTTAGGCTCTAGATAGATATGGCAGCAATATGATTTTTATGTTGTTTTGAATTTGATATCATTATATATGCACCTGGCAGTCCTAAATTTATTGACATTTGAATTGGATTCGAATATTCTAATGAATGTATCCTTTGTTAAGAAATATAGGGCATGAATAGTTAAAATATTTCTTTTCTTGATAATTTCATGTGATATACTTTTACTTATTAGCTTAAAGTATTTTCTTCGGTATGTTATTATTGTGTATTTTCCATTAAGACAATTACCAATATGCATAATAAAAGAAAAGTGGCACAATATGTAGGCTTGTTAGCCAGGGCCAAAACCTCTCACCTCTTGAGAGGAAAACCTGATCAAAACTATTCTTCTAGATCTTCAATTTATGAGCACCATGACCATGACAAAGACCCTTGACAACCTTGTCAATAACCTTGATGCTCTGCCTCTTTCCTTTCTAGACTTTCTTGTTAATCTCAAACTTCTCTCATTGGATCCTTCTAGAGAAACTACATCTCTATCCCTCACACTGCTTCTTCTTGACTTTCTCTAGAGAAACTAGGTCTCTAGATCTCTATCTTGGTCATCTAAAACAAATACCAAAGAAGAACCCTTCCTTCATTGACCATAGAAGAAACCTTCCTACATAATCGTCATTAGTAACTCTCCTTCATTATTCGAGAAGATTCCTTCCTTCACTGACCCAGCAAAATGTCCCCTTCGCTGACCCAAAATAATCTCTTCTTCGTTGACCCAGTAGGATCATCCTTCACTTTCCTAGAAGAATCACCCTTCGCTTGTGCAGAAGAATATTCCTTCTCTTGTCTAGATAAACTCTCCTTGCCACTTCTTCATACTTCTCTTTGTAGCCTTCTTCTTCACACTTCTTCACCGAATTCTTGACGAGCTGCTTGCCTCTAAGTGAGGCTGAGTATGGCTATATATATAGTCGATATCATGTCCTTTAGGCTAACATTATCACAAGAGTTAGGTCGAATTCTTCTAGCATGTTATTCCATCATTGTAGGTCGACTTGAAGAGGATAGGTGACAAGGGTGTGGAGGATACTTTACATAGAAAAGATTGACCTTTTACAAAGTGTAACATGACTTAATTACATGACAATGGCTCTATCATTTTATGACTAGATGACATATAATTCCTAAAGACTCTCAATGGGAGTCTTCACTCGAAAATAAAATATCTTGCTCATGAAACCCATGAAGTAAGAACAAAATAAATTTATTTTTCTTCTTTACATACCATTACATAAAATCATAATTACATGTCAATAAAGACCAAACCTAGTTAAGCTTTTCAACGCTCCCTCTTAACTAGGGATGTATTCATAATAGTAGCTGGACATTCTCAATCTAAAGTATTTCTCATAAGAAGAATTTTGGATTGGTAACTCATTTTTATAGCATCATATCAAAGAACATTGTTATATAGCAATGCCTTGACTAACAACTCCATCTTTCAACAAGATCTGAAGTCAATGCTAGCAAGGCCAATGATGTATAGACACTCTCATCATTGTCTCTCTCAGAATCCCCTACTTGGGTACTCAGGTTGTGTTCCATGAGGACTATTCTTATCTTGGACTCCCCACCCCTCAAAGAATATCGGTCCTCCATGTCTTCTCTTCTATTGGATGCCCTATCTCATCCTCAAAGAGTATTGAATGCCAAATGATTACCCAATACTCCATTTTGTCTTCCCAGGTGAAGACCCGAATGATGTGTTTATCTCTCCCTCTCAAATAGGGAGGACATATTCCAATAAAGGAATGTACCTAAACTCCCTCTTGTCTTTGTAATTTCAAGTTTCTTCTAAGAAAATTATTTTCAGGCTCCCTCTTAACTAGGGACCTGCATTAGCTTCTCAAGTGGAGATGTTGGTTCTACCAGCTACTTGAAGAAATCCTTTCTTCCTTAATGTAATTAATTTATTTTTTCATGGAGTCTTCATATTTTGGGACTTCTACATAGGGAATAAACCGCCCATCAATTTCATCCATGATTTAGTCATGCCCTCATTTCAATAGAAAGTGATCCATTAGTTTTCAATCTTGCTTTTCTTTATGTCATGATGCTTTATTTATACCATATTTTCCATAATGATCTTACATCCTTCAATAGGGTCCTCTTGGAAGTCATCCACAGATCTTCTCTTAAGCAGTCCTACATAAGCCCATCCAAATATGAGTTCAAAAATAAGAAATGAACAGTTAAATCAAAATTACTTTTGTGATGGTCTTTCTTCATGACATATTCCTGTAGGTATCAGAACCCTGCATGCATGTTGACACATATCTCAAAGTTATTCATTGTCAAGGGTCTCCATCCTTTTCCAACTCTAATAAGAGACTTCATATCTTCCTGGGAGATATTCTAGTCAACTCTTTTTGGTTTCGGATGTTGAATGCCTTCTACCTTTGTTGCATATTTTCATGATCTCTTCCTTTCTTTTCACACACTTCATTACCAGGAGCTTTCAATCAGTTTTCCTTAATTGTACTCATCTCCTTCATGAATTTGAGAACACATTATGTTGATTTCATCTAGCGTGACTTATGATTTTCTGCAATCTTTCGGAGGAGGAGATCCCCTTTTTCTTTGATCATGTTTTTCAAGATGGAAATAGTGATCCATATTATCTACAATCGTATGACTTTCGTAATAATCTATGTAAGAATACATACTTGATCTTTCCTTTGGGTCATCCAGACATCCTGCAATAGCTTCCTTTGAACAAAAGATATTTATCCTTTATACTTTCTTCATTGTTATGCCATCATACCATCATCCCTTGAATCCCATGAGTTGGAATTATGGATGAAACATTTGCTTCGTTTCGAGATCATCGGATCCTATGATAAGGATTCCATTTGAGAAACTTGAGGATGATACATATCCTCACCCAATAGATGTTTCCTTATTAACTAGTTTATGATGATCCCTGTCGATGATGACCTCTACTTCTTTCTATAAGTATCACTTGAGATTTCAATGAGGTTTCTAAGAGAACTTATTCGGTAGAATGTATTACAAACATTCTTTTTGCTTCCTATGTTAAGAGATATTACTTCTAATGCTTCTATCATGATGTTATTTTCTAATCTGATGCATCCTATATTATTTACACTACTTCCTATCTATAAATTAGAATTGAAAAGTACCCTCTAGTGAAGAATATCATCTCAGTCATAGTAGAGATCTTTTGCTTCTTCCTTCTTAAGCTTATTTGTCTCAGGTTCTTTCACTTCCTCGGTAATATTGGCTTCTTCCCTATCCTTCTTGTCCTAATTATGTCTAGGACAATATCTTCTATAGTGCCCAAGTTCCTAACAACCATAGAACCTTTCCTTATCCATGTCCTTATTTTCCTTTTGAGGACCAAACTTTCCAAATTTCCCTTTTCTTCTTGGCACTAATTGATTACTTCTATCTAATCCTTTTTCACTTTCTTCCTTCAACTTGTCTTCTTCTACCTTGCAGAGAGACAATAATTTTATGAATGGTATAGCTTCCTCTTCCTTAGTAGATATAATGTTAGCTTGTTCATCATTCAATTCATTTATAATAACAAAGATCATTATGTTATCAGATACCATTTCTCTTAGATCTTGCATTTTACCTTTTATTTGAGGTGCTTTTGAAAGGCATGACAATATCCCTTCATCCTTTGACACATTCAATTTATATTTATCATGTCTAAGTGATATAGTATTTTCCATTGTTCTTTCAGAGAAATTTTATACCAACTGATCATATATTTCTTTAGATGTCTCCAGCTCGGCTACATAGGAAATGGCAGGATCTTTGATAAATTCCTTAAGAATATTTTGAGCCTTGAGATACCTTTCCATGCATTCAAATAAATCTTGTTCTTTGTATGGCTTGGAGACCTTTCCATGGACATGATAAATGACTTCATTTACTTCAAGGACTATGTCTATCCTTCTTTTCCATACAAGGAATTTTGATATCTCAACCAACTTATGGTTCTCCTTGAAACATGAAGTCAATTTTACTAAATTGGATTATAAGAAAAATTTACTGACTTTTGAAGATAGAATCTTCAACTTGATAATCATGACAAAATTTTTTATTCAGATGATCCTTTTTAAAAAGGTTCTTAATTCAGTGAGGGAAGATTTCCTTTTTTTATTCCCAGGAAAAAGGCGTAATTTTATTAATCAAAACAAAATTACCTGTTGCATATTACTAAGAAACATCATCAAGTCCATGATTGATGCTAATTAGAAACCTACAATAAGCAAACTAATATACCTATGAAGAGAAAATATAGGCTTTTCCTCCCTTTCTTTTTCTCGACCTTGCACCATTCCCCTTGAGATGGTAGTGAAGAGACAAGTGCGAGCTGATTCCTAACTTCAAGTCTTTCATTGTCCTTGTCTGAATATGAATTGTCTAATGAGTGTATACGCTTCTTTCCACTGTTATCCCTTCCTTATGGTATCATGTTTGATTGCATCGGCTGGTTTTGAGGTTCAATTAGGTATTGTGGGGTTTCCCCCTATGTTCCCGGTTCATTTGGTGTTTGGTTGTTCTGATTGGATGAGAATTCATCCTCAGCTTCATCCTCCTCCTCTTTAGACTCATGTGGGGGAAATTGCCAACCTTTGGGCTGTTTCTCGATCTTCTTTTTTCTTCAGGTATCTTTCTTGGCTTCAGGACACATATTATGAAGGTTCCCTATCTACCTACAATTTCTAGACCTGAAAGTTGTGTTCTCATAATATATAGATTGTATCCACTTCTATTGGTTGTGGATCAGTAGAATGTGATCTGGTAATCGTTTGATGAGATCTACTTCCACACATATTCGTGCGAATGTGAAAACCCTTTCCTACAGTCTTTGGGTGTTCTATCTTGATGTAATTCCCAATATTGTTCTCTATGCCTGCTAAGTGTTGGGCATACTACCAAAGTCCCACATTGACTAGAAGTGGGGAGGATCATGGGTATATAAGGATGGACAAATATCTCCATTGGTATGAGGCCTTTTGGGGGTAGAGCCCAAAAAAAAATCCATGAGGGCTTAGGCCCAAAATGGAAAATATCATACCATTGTGGAGATATGTGGTGTCTAGAGTCCTTACAAGTGGTATCAGAGCCAAGTTTGAAGTTAGCCAAGTGGATGAATCCTCAGAATGCCGAACGAAGGTGGTGGGCCCCGATAATGTCACGATGGGATCCGTGGATGAGCTTGGTTAGATAGGCGGTGTGCTCCAGATTCTTCATGGACGTGTCCTGGTCCCAACACAGTGAAGAGGAGTTGACCTAGGATAGAGCAAGCTCTCGAGGTAGGTGGTGCTCCATGTAAGGCATGTGCTTCCAACGCATTGCAACAGAGAATCCTAGTTGGTAGAGAGTGGACGGATGGATAATCATTTGAGGGGAGGCTCGATGGTCCGTTGTTCGAGGGGAGGATTGTTGGGTATATGACCAAAGTCCCACATTGACTAGAAGTGGGGAGGATCATGGGTATATAAGGATGGACAAATATCTCCATTGGTATCAAGCCTTTTGGGGGTAGAGCCCAAAAACAAATCCATGAGGGCTTAGGCCCAAAGTGGACAATATCATACCATTATGGAGATATGTGATCTCCAAAGTTCTTACACTAAGACCTAGTTGTCCAAGAAATGAAGGGGGAGATTGTGCAGCTGAACCCAAACTAACATCCTAGAAATGACCATGGTAATTACATCAAAATATGGAAACCAAGGTGTTATAGACATATTTGGGAACTATAAACCCAATCAAATATGTCCATAAACCAAGGGATTATGAGTCCCTAAAAGTGTTGTTTCATGCCCTAAAGGAACAAGGTCAGTTGATTACATCATCTCCCAGAAGCTCTCCACAGAAAACTGCTCAGAACTGGTCAAAAATGGACCATACAAACTGCTCAGTGTAGAGGGTGCAATGCGTCTCACCTACTCAGTGCAAAAAGTGTGATGCATACTAAAGAGCCCTTCTCTAGGGTGCGATGGGTGAGATTAGACAAATGGCAGAGACAGTCTGCAACGTGGATGATCATGGAATATTCCAGAAACTTCTCCTATGACACTTGCCTCTCTGAATTCGCCCAGGGATGAGTAAGATATCATCAATCTCCAAGTGGAATCAAGAACTATCAGAGAGGAGACACTAATCAAAATCCCAAAAGCTAACTTACCCCCCTGCAATCATCTATATATGGATCCCTCATCCCAAAGATCCAGAGGCTGGAATATTGTATCTTGTAAGGAAGTGATAGTGGTTTCTTGGTGAAATATCATGCTGTTGGGTGATCTAAGCTTTTCATGCGGTGAAGAAGGGCTTTCGTCCTATGAGGATGACACTGGGTTAGATCAATGGGTTGTAATCATCTCTTCGAATCTCTATATCAATAAAGCTATTCAAGTTTTCCTCCACATTCTTGTATGTCTGCTAATATATGCATTTGTGTGGTCAATATATATCTGGTCCTATATTGTTTATGATTGTAGATCTCTGCACTTTGAAGGTATTATGCTGCTTTGACTTTACAAGTACTCTTTGAAGCGGAGTGGTCAAGGGAAGGAGCGGAAAAGATCTGTCAAAGGGGGAGAAGGAACAAGCAGAGAACCAAGCAAAAGATTGAGGTTGGTATTCTTTGCTCCTCTCCTATCTACTTCTCGTAAAGGAAAACACAAGTAACTTTAATCTATTTGTTTCTAAGATAGCTACCCATCTTAGTGGGACTAGTAGCTCTACATAGACACTAGATTTCCCAATAACAAAATGGTGACTCCACTGGGGAGCGAGTAGCTTGTTTGCTTGTCTATACTTGTTTGATTTATAAACTTACAGACAGAGCCTAAAGTCAAGCCAGCTAGCCTTCAAACTACATTTTCTATGCAAGTACAAAGTAGATCAATGCTGCTTTAGTCTATCTCCAGGTTTTGTTTCTAAACTGAAAAATTTATTTGCGAACATCCTAATTGCCCTGGTGGTGGCTCAAGTAACCTCATTAAATCAGCCCCTGTGATTTGCATTTACTGACTATCATTTGCTCGCCTTAAATCCCTGAACTAAGCTACAAACTGTGACCAAGAACCCAGTTGAAGTCTCATCCCTGGACCATCGCACCTTCTCCTCTTGGGAATCTGGATGCATCGCACCTCTCGTGTGTAGTAGGTGAGATGCATCACTCTTTCCCTATGTTATAGGTGCAATGATTAGATAAGACCTCTCTTGCTTCCAGATTTTGGTTTTTGTTCACTCTCTTCAGTTGGATTGAGGAGTTTTGCTGTTTGTGATCAGTATACCACTGTAGAAACTCCCTTCCTTTGCATGATTTAGTCTCCATAGTACAAAGAACGGTAAATGTTTTTATGTATTGTTCGCCATTTACGGTTTTCCTTTACAAAGAAGTAGGGTAATCAGGTTGTTGTCTTTTGATTTGGAAGTGTCGCAAGTGTTCTTTTCAGTCAAAGAAAAGAATCCTATTGTTCTTAATAGTCGATTATACTGTTACTCTTGTATTTTATTTGAATTAATAGTTTTTTAAGTGTCGAAAGAAGTTTTCAATTCAAAATCGCAAACTGTCATCATTATCTTCCTTTCATTTTTTGAAAATAAAATCGTTAGTACTGTCGCTTGAAACGATTCATATTTATACTTAGCATTCTTTTTTTCATTTACACATTAAGAAAGCGAAAAAAAATACATGCATGTGCATTTGCATTTAGACTGCTTGTTGGTTTGATTTAGGACAGTGCATCTAGTGTGTGTTCTCTGCTCTACGTTGAAAGAATCTCATTTCTTTTTCCTTAGTAGCTAGGATTTTCATTGCAAAAATAAGATTAAGCGATTGTTTATCATCTTAGATTGCATTTTAGGAATTATATATTTACATCACACGGTGAACCTGAAAGGCAAACTTCTTAAGAAAGATCAACTGTAAAATAAATTCAATGTACATAAAACGCTTTGGAACCTAACGCACAAAAATTAGAAGTCTAGGCTATAGATATATTCTAGCATCATAAAGCCTGGTAACTATCGCTTTCATTGTTGGTTGGGTGATTCCTCCTCTTTGAGACGACAAGTGTTAGTACGGACTTGTGCTCCCACGTACTGTCGAGTATATATTGGGAGACCACAATAGGCTATATCCTTTATCCTTAGGAAGTCGTGTCTGCCACCCTATCGATCGTAAGGCGCTGAACACAGCATTCGGGAAGATTGACTGTCGTATCGTGAAAAGTATTCTACAGTTTTGCGATTGGTTTGGTAATCCCTCTGTCTAGATTTCCAGAGTAGTCTCTTTCATTCCTTTTCAGACACCTTAAAGGAAAAGGTCCATCTGAGCACTTGTCACTTCAATCTCATTAAAAATCAAAGGCAACTAGAGTCATCTTTTCCTTTTTCTCGACTCTTAAAAATTGAAAAAGCAATTTGTGTCAAAGCGTCTAAAATTCATTTAATTCGGAATCATTTTCCCCTCTATTTTGAGTTGATCAAGTAATCCACATCGTGGAAGAAATTCAATCGAAACCCCGTCGTTCGCAGAGACTTACGAGTCAACCGTCTTTGACTCCAGAAACGAAACTATTTCGGACAACTCATTTAATTGGATCAAAGTCCCCTGGTTTGGTTGGAACAAGTGTTCTGACATCCTCGGAGATTCCAATTACTCCAACCATTTCTGGTATCCCTGCCTCTACAGAAGAAATTCCGCAGCCACAAAAGGACATTAGAACTGATCCTAGTGTGACGATAAACACTTTTAGTCCTGGACCGACTCCATATACAACTGATTCAGAAGGTGTTATCCCCCAAACATCTATCGCTGCAGAATCTATACCTTCTTCGGCACCAAAAATATTTTACGGACCTGATGGTCTACCTCTTCCACTTGGATTGATTGCTATAGAAGAGATTGTGGAAGATCCCCCATCCAGTACTCCATTGCATTTTGGAGCCGGGATCACCCTATATCCTTTGTCGTCAGAAGTTAGTCTCCCTTCATCGCAAGTTCCTGTAGAATCTCTAGGAAATATTTTGGATAGGCTAGATATGTCTGAAAAATTGTCGACATCTAGGACTATGTCATTTGACGCGGCAACAACAAAACTTCCTTCTGCTACTCCAAAAATGTTCCCTGGTGTACCATCTATCCCAACTAACTCTCAACCACTAGATGGAGTCCATCCAGGGACTGTTTCGAGAGTATGGTCTATTCCAGTTTGTTCGTCCAGAATAATATCTGGAATCTCTTATGTTGAGTCTCAACAAATTGATCCTTCGCAATAGTATCAATTTAGGTAGTTTGATCCCCAAAGGCCAAACATTTTTTTGAGCACTGGGTTGCCTCCATATGGGGGGAAATATGCCCTTTCACTATTTCCTCCAGGATGACAACCATATGGGAGTTCCCAACAAAGTTCGGGTCATGCTGGAATTACATCCAGTGGTTGAGTGCCAATACTTCCTCAACAACATGCTCAATGCAACAAAGCCTACCTGTGTCGAATATCCCCACTATAGCGGCCATTGTGACAATGTTGCAAGTGCAAGCGTTGCTAGTTGTATGTCAACCTCAAGTCTCTTAGGTCTGTTACACTGAAATTTGTCACCATGACTATCTGCAGTTAATATGGCTCCATCAATAGTCATATTATCCTCCTTGTAGATTCATGTTCCGGATTATCCACAGTTTTTAGTTCAGTCTGTCGACGTTTCGAACCCCAAAGGGGGTCCATCATCAGGACCATTCTGAAAGATAGAAAGAATAAATGAAGGAATGAAAGATGATGAGAGAAGGAGCACGGACCAAGATATAAATACATAAAAGAACCCTAAAATGAGAGCCGACACTACTGTAATTATAATTATTTAATTTAATTTATTTTTATTTTAATATTTAATTTATTTTAAATTACCTTATTAACCTTGATAAATCATTCATAAATTAACAATTAGATTAATAAATTAATTACTCAATTAATTAATTAATAAAATTAAT